>JARVGS010063883.1:0-12124 GCA_031762315.1 Hypsolebias antenori
GAAACGTACTGTGCAGTATTTTATGTGTTTTTTGATAATTATGTAGGGTACTGTGTTAGCTAACCGCTTGGAAATACAGTACTGTACATGTTTAAGGTACAGAATGTACACTGGTTTTGTCTTATGTTGAGAAAACTGTGTTTGCAACGCCGCGTACCATGCATGTTCCGACTTACGTCAAATTCGGTTTACGCTGCCGCGTGAGAACGGATCTCTGTCATAAGTCGAGGACTACCTGTATTTATAAACCAATTCTTGGCTGAGATATGACTGTTTTCATTCATTCTGACTGAAAATATTGAACACTAGCATTTTCAGCCGCTAGATGGCACTTGCGTGGTATGGCATGCTGTTGTTTCATGTAATAGGTAAAAGTGACTTCTAATGACAGTCAGCTTGCCATAGCCTGCCACTGTCGTCTGCCTGGAGCAACCGTCACATCAGCTTCATTTCACTGCGCCGCCCTGGCAAAATACAGCTAATTTGACCATTAAAGTGCATTTATTAAGTAAACGTTCAACTGAAGCACACCTTTAAAATAAAGTCGAGCAAAGAAATAATTGTTTTTAGGTGGTGATCTTGTTAAATCTAGAAGAAATGCACAGTGAGTCCTCCCGTGCATGCTCCCACGGGTGCGAATCGGCTTTTGAAATACAACTGATTTGATGGTCAAAGTGCATTTATTAAGGAAAAGTTAGACTGAGACACATGTTTCTATAATTTTGAGCAAAAAAAAAGTTTTACCTGTTGGTCTAGTTAAATTCTTGACAAAGTCCTCCCGTGCATGCTCCCACAGTCACCATTTGGCAGCCAATTGATTTTTGGCACAACACCGGCCCAAGTTATCAGCGATGACGAATAACAAATGCGACGCCTCAGCGGTGGCACATAATAGATGCGACTTACACAGCAAAGCGATGTATTTATGGATTTTTCCACTTTATTAGACATATCTGGACTGGTGCAACTTAAAGGGCGGTGTAATAATGCTGATGCGGCGGTCGGACACATGAGATAATTTGTCTCCTGGATTCAAATTAATGGGATAACAGTGTTCTGTCCTTTCTGAAGGTTTTCAGAGACAAAGTTGACGAAGGAGGTGTATCACTACACGTCTATACGGTGGAAAATACAGTAAACGAGAAATGTTTCAGAGGATGAGAAAAATGTTACCCTTTTAACACTCTTCTGTTACAAGAGGCCAAAATACTTTAATGTACTGATTTTCTACAATCTGTCTAAAGACTGCTTGTTGAGCTACAGTACGAAGGAAGCACTCGGAGAAGTCAAAGTGCTGCTGGAATAATTTATCCAACTCTAAGAGCTCTCGAACTCTCAGATACTCTCATCAGCAACACACACCAGCAGTTATAATTACCAATCATCCCACTACAGGCTTACGCATTAAAACGTATCCTTCTGAATGAGAAGTGTAGATTAATGTCGGGTGTTATCTGATGAATCCAGCGTGCTTTTACATTGGTGTCAAAACAACTGGAAGAGTGGAAACACTTAGAATATTTAATAGTTGAATATTAATAGTGTCTGAATATTTGACAAAACCATTGATGTGTTCTCTTCAGATCCTGTTTGTATTCATTTTGTGAATAAAATTAACATCATTCACTTGATACTTCTAATATCTTAATTGTTCAGGTATTTAAAAAAAAAAAGCAAATGGTTTTTAATAAATGAAGGAAAAATCTACATCTACAAAACAAGGGAAATTACAAAAGTGAAGATTTGACTGGTGAACATCAACTGACTTCTGCAAAATTTGAAATGAAATTGTGCTACATTTTCCCAAGCATAAATTAGTTTTCAGCTTGTATTACAAAATGAGAATGGCAAGAACTCTGACCGACGATGTTAAAAACCACTTTTGTGATATCTAAGGGATTATAAATTTAAATGTTAAGGTGCAGATCACCACAAATCTTAGTCTTAGTAGGTAATTGTTAAGAGTTCATGTGCACAGAGTGAATAAAAGCACATTTCTTTTGGGGAAAATTAGTCATTAGCTTTCTTTTATTTGTAGAAATAAAGGTTGTAAGAAGACCTTCTCACTGTAAATCATGCTGCAGGGTTGCATTAGTGTTTCTGCTACTGGAAGCACTGAGTGCAATAAAAAGAGTGATAAAATCGAAGGAGTACTGAGAGGCCACATGAGAGCAAAAAGGGTCAGTTAGTTTAAAAAACCCAATTTGACGTTAGGATTCTGATTTTTAACAGGAAACAACTTGGGGAAGAAAAAAAAGGACTGAATAGGTAACACTTGGCCTTTTAATCGGCCAAGAATAAGACTGGATTGACTGACTGGCTAAAACGTACTAAGTTCCCCCAAAACTGACTGACTAACACATAAAAATGGACGTGTCAGCTACAAGTACTTGAGTGTGCACATGACTAACAACTTCAGCTGGGGCAAAAACTTTGCAGTCTGATCAAGAAAGCTCTTCAGAGACTCTACTTCTTCTGGCAGCTGAGATGAGCTGGTCTGAGAAGCTCAGTCCTCACCTCCTTCTACAGGTGTGCAGTGGAGAGCATCCTGTGCTCCAGCATCAACGTGTGGCATGGAGGCTGCACAGCTGCAGAAAGACAAGCTTTGCAGAGAGTGGTGAAGGCTGCACAGAAGATGTTGGAGTCAGTCTCCCCACTATCACAGACATCTACTCTTCCAGATGCAGGAAGGGAGCCACCTGCATCATGAAGGACCCCACTCACCCAGCACACACACTTTTTTTGCCCCGCTCCCCTCAGGAAGGAGGTTGAGGAGCATTAAGTGTAGAACTGCTAGACTGAGGAACAGCTTTTACCCTGAAGCTGTTAGACTCATGGATCTCTAATCAGGATTATCACTGTGAAAAAAAAATACTGTAATGGCATTTTAATTGGTGATATGTCACTTTCTCCATGCTGCTGATTCTTACGTTAAACTGCTATATCCATACCCATTTGCTCACAACAGACTCATGTTCAGGCTGCTGTTCAATACACTATATAATATTACATTATTTTTGTTTAGCATTTATCTTAGATCCTTGTATACTGTTTCTGCTTTATAATTTATATTTTTTACTATTTTTGGATGTAACTGGGAGCTTGAGTACACAATTTCGTTCCACCTCATGTACCACATGTGAAGCAAAAAACAATGACGAACATTGAACTTTGATAAAATAAATTTTTTAACGGATGTGGAAGAGATCATGGAGTCTAAAGCCATAGCAGTGCAGAAAATATTGAAGGTACAATACATTGTTTAATCTATGGGCATTACTTGCATTGCACAAAATGTTTAATTGTGCAAATAATAAAAATGTTCAGGTTCAGTTCTGGATTCAACTTCGTCAGGCTCAGTTGGGATTCCTGATCTGATACATCATCTAACATTGCAGAGAATTCTGCAGAGGATTATGGGGGGATGAGACTGGGTTGTCCGGTGTCAGTCCAGAGAACTGCCTGAGCAAAAGAGTCATTTGCTTGAATCTCAGTGGCAGCTCCCATTTCACCTTGGTTCTCGGATGTTTAATTGGCCTCATTATGTGATTAACTTTGCAAATTTACCCCTTACCCTGAAGGCAAAGCTTTGAACACTGGAAGACCGCAACCCCCTCATCCAGAGTCACTCCATCATCGAAACCACAATGTCAGCATTTAGGCTGGCCATCACATTCCACTGGGAAGTTCTTATTGTCTAGCAGAGATTCCTGCTTGACCATATTATTCTATGTACACTAGACTCAACACACTTCTTTGAAAAGGCATTCATTATAGGATGATTAGCTTTATTTATTTGTTTCCTCAGAAATGCCCCATATGCATATCATGTTGTTTATGGTGTTTATAGGCTTTGCACGGTTTTCACAAGCTCTGTAAATTGTTGCGTCACTCATGGCTGTGTTTCTTGTGGGCTGGTGTTTGCATTCAGACCATAGCCCCACTCCTTCAAAGTGGGTGGATTTTTTTTTATTTTTTTATATGTGGTACATAAATCTATTTTATTTCAGGGTACAAAAGTGTTTGTCATAATGCAACGTTTCATCTTCAGTGTATTGCATGGATTTAGGCACTGCCTTTACCTCTCAAACCAAGCTCGACAATAAAGCAAGTGGGGAGAAACAGTAGATCGTGCAATCCAGCAAACATAATCTAATATCTGGAAAGCTCCGGCTGTTTATGTGTGGGGTTCATTTTGTCGATCTCCTTGGAGGATAGCGTGGAAAATATAAAGAAGATGAAAAAAGCAAAACAAAGTCCATGATGTTAATCTGTCTTGCCATCTCTGAAATCTCGCAGGTCCTCTGACAGTCAGATGAAAAGACTGGTGAAATGGGACTTCCACCAAACCGCTTGTTATTTGCAGGCAACGGTGAAGGTTTGCTTCCTCGTCCAATATCCAGTGGTTGAGAAGGTGGTGATGGCAAGGGAAGCGTGTGTGTGCATGTTTTCATGGGGGTAGAGGTGGAGAGAGAAGTTTACAAATGGGATCCATCATTTTTCATGTGCTGGGGTGACATCCTTCCATCAGCCAATTTTGCTCCAATAGCCCAGTCCCTTGGTTCATTGATATCTGCGTTAGGGACCTTTGTTAAAGGTCTCATCTAAATGCATTGAAAAATGCCTTGCTCCTTCTGCTGTTAGGAGTGTGTGAGTGCACATGTGCTGCCTGTTCAAAGATTTGCCGACTTGGCTTAGTCTACATTAGTCTATACGGCACAGCCTTGTGGCGTATCACTGAGCCCTGAAAGGATTGGGGTGGGGGGTGGGGGGCATCAACACGGCCACTAGAGCCAGATCTGCTCAGAGTTCTCTCAGTGGAGAACCTTCAAGTGTTTTGTCACTGAGTAACTCTTATGTTAACAATGGAACACATTTATTTAATGTATTCAAATTACCACAAAACAAAAGATGACCTGCGAACTTCAAACAAGAAGAGGACGTAAATCATCGTGAAGAAGCTAATCCCAAATTGATATAAATATGGCAGTGCCTTCTGCATGAAGTTGGCTGGAGTAGGCTCATTAAACAAAACACTTCAGAGCCACTTCATTTTCTGCCACTAAAAACACCAACCTTCATTTCCTGCACTTGTGTAGACCTAAAACGCTCAAACCAACCTGACTACATCCCTGGCTCTTATTAAAGAGATTTAATTTGCTATTCCTGTCCATCTTTTTTTTTTCGTCTTCTTTTTTGAGAGCCACGGTGTGTTACAGCAGAGGTGCCGCGGGGCTAATGTCGCTGTCAATCCGCCATCCCCTCAGCTACGATCTCACCGCTTAATTTCCACACAGATCCAAGCACCCTCGAGCTTTAAGAGGTCTCATTCCGACACTTGAGTTAGAAATGCCCCGACCTTACTTGGCCAGCAATTTCACAACACTTTGCTTGTGAGCAGTGTTGCACTTTTACCATTTTTTTTTTTTTTGCAGGTTCCTGAACTGTGAAGTTAAAGTTTTGCGGCACACATAGTTTATCATATAGTATTTCATTCATTTGTAGCCTTTTTGTAGTTAGGCTATATCTTGGCTCTCTCATAAGATCCATTAAGAAAAGTAATTAATAAACTTGATCATCTGAAATTGGCTGATAATTTGGTGCTTGAGGACATCCCTGCAGTGCGGTCTGTGGGGATTTTATAAAATTCTCATCTATTGTCGGACAGTTTTACGCTCCATATGACTCAACCACTTGGAAGAATATTTAGATCCAAATGACTTTGAAGTTAATTGTTTAAATTAATTTTACAGACCTCGAGGTGCTTTGCTATACAGTAGCAGCTCGCGCATTAATGATATTGTGTCCCAAGATGTTTACCGAATCACTTGCAGTGGGACCATCTGTCATTGTCTGTCACAAGCTTGAATATATTATAATGGTGTTTGACATAGGCTATTACAGTTTCATCCGATTTTCTGTTGTTGACATATTAGAAACTAGAAAGTGTACCTATCTTGAGTAGGTTGTTTTAAAAAATAAAACAAAAAAACATGTTACTATTCTGCCTTGTTACTTCGAGTAGAAATGGCAGTGCTGTTGGATGTGCAATCAATGCAAGGATCACCGACAAAAGGAATTGGATGTATACTCAAACTAAAGGTAAAAGCAAACGCCTTACCAGCTGTTTTTGCCCCATTATTATTTCTCATAAATCCCAAACTAGCCAGGACCAGTGCCTTTGACAGCATGACTGATGAGTCCGCCATTGTGAATGTCAAAAGAAATGGTTTCCTGCACCTTATCTCCTCTGTTTCTCATTGTGAGTGAGACTTGGGATTTTTTTTTTTTTTTATGGAGAAAAGCCATGGCCGCTGTGATGAGCATTACTGAGTGATAATGAAGGGCAGGTTGCTGTAGTGTCAGCCTCTCCAGACAGGCAGGCGGGGTAAACTAGAAGGTTGCTGAGAGACACCCATTCATGAATTTATTTGGCCTTATGTCTTTATCTGAATCAGTTTTTTTTCTTCTTTCTGCTGCTTCCTTTGTCAGGGATTGCCACAGCGTATTAAGTCACACAAAGGCAATTATTTTTACACCGGATGCCCTTCCTGACACAACCAAAGACCACTGAGCTACCACAGCCCTTTGTGTGAAGCAGAGAGTTGTTATCTAGGGTGCCCAGAGGAGCAGATGGTGGTAGATAAGGGTCTTACTCAAGGGCCCCAGGTGGGACCAATAATAATAATGTGCTATGTGTTGTCATCATGGTATGTTCCCATACAATGATGAAATTAACTCTCTGCATTTAACCCATCCACCACCAGGTGGTGCAGTGGGCAGCTACTGAAAGCGCTCGGGGAGCATTTGGGGATAAGGTGTGCTGCTCAGAGACACCACGAAATGTGCAATGACTGGGGATCGAACCTGGGACTTTTGGGTACCGAGTCAGCTGCCCTGCCCCTAGACCATCTCGGCCCCCACATGTGAGGGTGGAGGAAGGTGTGGGTGCTTCACTTTTCCCACCCACATTTTGATGTTGTTGGTACCGGGAGTTGAAGTGGCGAACTTCTGATCACAGGTCCAGATTCCCTAACCTCTGCGCCACCACTCCCTTGAACCAGGATAAACCAGGATACATGAGCGTATTTATTTATTTACACTGTAGCGCTGCCATGACTGCCGTATCTATTACCACCTTCATTCATAAGGTGAAATATCAAGAGATAATCAAGGCAACAGCGCTTTTTGCTCACTTGGATGTGTCTATGAAGTGCTCATTTCTGACACATTGGATGTAACCAAAGAGGCTTCTGTATCGTTTGATTATTCATATGATCCACCTTTAAGCCACACATGGTTCCATACATAATGGAAAAAAAATAGAGATCATACATACTTAATGTTTTGGTTTCCACTCAGAAAAATCTTACTGCTCAATGAACAATTACAGTTTGTCTGAGTGCAAATGTAACCAAGCCTCACAAGTGAAGTGTAAATTTTTTTTTCCTCTCCAACACAACTTGCCATATGTTTTTAAAGGAGTGTTCTGGTTTGATGAGCTACATATCCCTTCGAGGCCTGCGTTAAAGGCATTTTTAGTGATCCTGCCTGTAGCTTGGCATGCAAACCTGCCAGCACAGACGAAGGATAATGAGGTCGGATCCAGGTCTGAGCAGTGGCTGTTAGGCAGGAAGCTGCATATTTATGATGGCTTTAAGAAGCATTTATTGCCTCGTTTCCATCAGAACATTGTCTGCAGAGACCTGACAGCTTTCCTTAGAGATTAGTCTCCTCTGGTTAGGCGGTAGCAGTCCAGGCTGGACTGCTCTCCTGGTTGGTCTGCTCACCCTTTCTCTCTGATTCTTGAAAGCCTTTCTACTTCTGTATCTTTCTCTACTTATTTATACACCTTCCCTCCATTCTCCATCCATTTTTTAATCCAGCTTTTCTCTCTCAGAAGTTTTCCACACTTGATGTCACTTAGTGTCCTCCGATTCCACTGATACAAATCAGGGTTAAAACATTTGTTTACCGTGAAGAGGAGATGAGAGAGGGGGAGACAACGCCGCACTAAATGTCAAGGATGATGAGGTGGGTCAGGCTGCCAGAGCGGCTGCGATTAGGGCTGTCTTCGCGCGGCATCATCACAAACTCTGACACCAGCAAATCGACTGCACAATTTATGCTCCGGAGGGCAAAGTCTTCTGGCGCCACTCTTTCGCCGAGAAATTAAATTCACACGTTATCTTTGGGAACATCCTTCCTCTTTTCATTCCAGTGCAAGTGTCAGGAGTGATGGAATGCACGGTGTCAAACTGAGTGTTCAAACCGAAGAAGAATGGGTTCTGGCAAAACGTGCCATTTCTGTCTTTACGGGTAAAACCACCTCCACATAAGAATGCTTATCGACTTGTTGACATCTGTTTCTTTTAATAGTTAACCATATATATAAAAGCACTAAGAGCTTCTTGAAATCCACAGAAAATCAAGCAAGTTGTTTGCTCTGACAACCACTGGCATACACACAGTGTTGTAGTCTATGTGATGCACAGATATACAAAATATACCCACTAGAAAAGCTTAAGAATTTCACTATACCCACTTAAAAGTGCCCAATGATACATGACATATCATTAGGCATGTGTCATTGATAAGTTAAATGGCAGTTAAATGCTTCCATAACCATTTATCGGTATGCAGAGCTTGTTTATTACATTCGCTTATCCAGTGAATTATTGCATAATTAATACTTCTGTACTTACTACTTAATACTTGAACGTGTTTTGCTTTGATACTATTTTATAAGTTCTATAACATCTTTTAATACAAAGCCAACTGTTGTACAAAGTTGGTTGTTCATTTTGTTTCATAAGCATCAGAGACATTTGGAAATGTTCAATATGCCTAAAACTCAAAATAAAATGACAATTACATTGTAATAACCAGCATACTTTGGTTTCCAAGCACCAGCATACGGAATGACTGTGGTAAAGTTAGTTTTACGTTGGACGTTGGACATTTGCAGTCCTTGGTTTTAGCAGTGTCCAACATAAAACTCACTTGACTGCGGTATACCCTCTACAAAAATGTAGACTACACCACTGCATACACACCTTCATGCCACGTCTGTATGTTTGCTGAGTACCATGTGTTTGAGCTATATGATTCTTTCATGAGCTGTGCAGTGTCTGGCCTTTCATAGGCATGCTCTCATTGAGCATTTAATCAATACCAGCTTTCTTTAAAATGACACCTGTCCTTTGTCTACCTCATAATCCATCTCCATACAGCTATTTGAATTTGTATTACAGATCAAGAGGACCATCTTCACTATCAGAAGACTTAACAGATTATTTAAGGACCCTCAGTACTACCGGTATGTTTATTTCCTCAAGTTCTGGTTTATGAAAATCTATAAATGGGCCTGAAGACCCGAGGCAGAGTGGCAGGCCAGAAACGTGCGGAGAATTTGAGAATAGGAGGAAGGCAATTTCAGTGTCTCGGTTTTTCTCCGATTGTTTTGTTAAAGCTGGTTTTATTGCTGTTGCTCAGTTTTTCTGTCTGTCTATTTGCTTTGGGTTTAAGGAGTCGCCAAAGGTAATTTATTGTATTTCTCCCCTTGTAGGAGAGCATTTGATGAGGCACTTCTAAAGCTGCCTGACTGCAGGCTCGACAAAAAGAACCCGCTTTGGATTCTGCATGAGTACGTTTTCTAAATCACTTGCATTTGCTTCTGATTGTACTTCTGTGAGTCCATCTGCAGTGAAGACTGATAGTACTCTTGGTAGAGAGGTGTGGTTTGTGAATCCATCTGCAGTAAACATTGATAACATTAGAGGCACAAAGACTCTAGGTTTTCCTTTTCTTCTCTCAACTTCTGTGCGCCAGTCAAGCAGCTCAGCCTTTGCAGAGACAAATGTGCAGTGATCCATGCTCTCAACACAGTTAAGAAAATAGTTTGGGAAAACTGGACCTTGAAGAATTTAGAGTGGATGAGTAATTGGAGGTCAATAGAAGGCAATGCTCCACGACAGAGCCTACCCTGTAGTGAGGGAGTGGGAGAGAGGAGGCAACAGTGTGTCAATCAGCCGGCGTTTTACCCGCATTGCCCCTTAATTTAATCACTGTTTAATTACTGTTGTCCCCTGAGGGGCGCTCTGCTAGGTTCAGTTACTGAGCTTTTTCTCTTCGTCTGCCTCCGTCTCTCTACAGACAGTCTCTTTAAAGCAGGCCACTCACAAAAGCCTCAGCAGTATTTCAACCTTACCTCAGGGCCTCTTGCACAAATCTGCTGATGATAATGTCAAGGGCAAGCACATATGCATATGTGTGACGAAAGGTGCCCGCAAGGAGGAGACGCGTCGCAAACACACAGATTTACCCAGCTGAGAGAAAGCAGGGGAGTGCCAACTGTCAGTGCTTGCTCCCTGAGGACGGCTCCAAATGTGAATCAGGGCAAGATAGTTTGTGAAATTTGAGCTCATCACTAGAGATCATCGCTGTAAGGCCTGATCGGGTTCAAATGAATGTGTGCTGGCACTGTGCAATGAGTGCAGTGTTGTCACTGATGCCAAACCGTGTGCAGGTTCTCTGGATTACCAGCAGCCTACCACCACAGAACTGTGTCAACGGAATAGCTCACATCTGTTAAACTACAGCAATCAATACAAAGTTAGCATGATAATGATCAGGTGCAGAGGAGGGTAGGCCTCCTGTGGCTCTCACGCTTTCTTCCCCCCCCAGTAAAGTCGCATGATGCTCCAGTTCCCAGAGGCCTGCAGGTAACCCAGCTAATGCTTTCCCCTGTAAAACCTCGACTGAGCTTTACAGCGAGAGAAACAAACACACGAGGCTGTTTCAGAGTCCAGACCGTGTGCGACAGACACAGGCAATGGCCCTTACCGGTTAATGAAGCCACTGATGGCACACGCTTATGCACAGGCACATCACACCTTCAAAGCCCTTAACAGTCAGCCAGTCCCTTCCTGGAGAAACCTGGAGGTATTTTAGACTGTGTTAAGGATATAACGGGACAAATAGGGGCCAGGAGATGAGGAGCGGTGTGTTTGTGTGAGGTGCTGCCTCTCAGGAGTATCCATGATGATAACTATCACCAGAGGAGGAGAGGTGGGACCTCTGGGTATTCAGATTGGAGTGTTGACAGGTTTATTATTGAAGTTTGTTTCCCCTCCCCACCCACATGCACACTCCTCATTCTCTGAACCGGAGGTGTCAGAGTGTGATAGTCGCTGTCTTCTACTTTCGTTCTGTTCATGACTTACAACAAGTCTGCTGTTTCTACATCAGATGGTCCCACGAGACTCTGGCAGCTATTTCAAGGCATCAGGAAGAAACAACAACAACTTGGATGAATTAAATAGCCTAACACTTCACTGTTTTTGCGTTCAAACTTGTTAAAACAGTTCTGCTCGGTGAGATGTAGTGTTGATGCCAAAGCCAAATTGAAAGCGAATCGTGCAAAATGTAATCCTTATGAGTTGGCTCGCTGGCCTTATTTGTGTCAAGCAGGATGTGCAGCAGAAGCAGCGCTGCTTGTATTCCAATTTAGGACCTCCTGCCATTAATAAAGCTGGAGCATGTACAGAAACTTAAACTCTCACATGTGTATTGTAATGAGATCGTATTCATTATAGTACTGTTTATCTCACAGTCAGATAACATTATCAAATTGGAGCTCAATCGGAGTCTCGCGCAACACTGTCACTGCAACCTGCTGGCATCACTCTTCTAAAGAGATGGGAAAAGAAATGAGATTTGAATAAAAACTTTATATGTTAATGTGCAGGGCTTAGTTCCCCGCTGATTTCTGTAGTGACACAGCGGAGGAGGTGGAGGCGGGAAGAATGCAATGCACGCTGAGGATGAATGTGAGTGTTGCTGTGTTATGCACATGGACACACAAGAAAAAGAGCGTTTCTAATCTTGTACTTACATTTAAAAATGCAAACAGGAGCAAAAATGTTGACCTCACTGGTTCTTTCAGGCAACCGTGTCCGTGTTGGCCACAAGAGGGAAGCAGCTAGTTACAGACACAGAGGGCAGGTTGCAGGTTTGTGAAGAGAACAGTTGGCTAAAAGATGTTATTCTTCTTCTTTTTCTTTCGGCTTTTCCCTTTTCAGGGGTCGCCACAGCGAGTCATCCTCCTCCACCTCACTCTGTC
>JARVGS010063910.1:0-12113 GCA_031762315.1 Hypsolebias antenori
GACTGTGGGCTTGGAGCTTAAATACAGGAACTACCAGGTGAGAGTAATGATCGTTGATGAGGTGTTGAGCATGAGGGCGGAGAGAGGCAATAATGTTGATGTGGCTGCTGCTGTGGCTGTGATATGAAAATAAAGGCAGGGAAACTTTAACTTAGGCTTAGCAGGATGTGGATCATGACAGCATCATCGTTGGGTCTCCCCTTGATGTTTCCTGTGTTGTTCCTGTCTCCCAAGTGTAAGTTTGCTGCCCCGTCAGCCCTTTACTTTATTATCATTAAATACCTATTTTTGTATCTCCCGTCTCCTGTGTACTCTGGTATGCACCAATGGGTTCAATCCTGCCTTCAGAGTTATATCCTGGCAATATGATGCGACCAAGTAAGAACCCAACAGACCAGAACTTTCTTTCCAGACTTTCTGATGAAGACTATCAGCAGCTTTGTGACACCACCCGGAAGTTTGTGGACTCGGCCACCTCCTACAACCTGTGGGAAACAAAAGATATGCTGGTCGAATATGTACACTTACCTGGACTATTTGATGCACCTGGTATGGAGGACTTCCTGGACGAGGTGCTGGCAGAAAACAGTTGGTTAGAGCCACTCGTCCAATCCGACGCTCAGTTCTCGTCCTCCACCCACACATCTCCCTGCCATAGAACCATACTGTCCTTCTATGACACCTGTGATCCTTGCAGCTGCAGCCGCTCCCATGCTTGCCGCAGTCCCTGTAGCTTCCCCATCTCCTGCAGTCTCTGTGCCTTCTTCACAGAACAAGGATCACACCCATTCAGAACCCATTGACCCAGATACAGCCTGTTTTCAATCACCACCCCTATGCTCCTCTTTCTCTGCCCGGTCCTGGACTTGAACCACGTCGCCGCCCACGTCAGAGAGGTCAATGACAGAGGGGTTCCAGAGACTCTGTCTATGAGCACACTAGCTCTTCTGTAGAGTCTGGGAGCCTCTGACGGGGGGGGGGGGGGGCCCCACCTGAGTCCCCACCTACCGGTGGGACTGAAGGTCTCTATATCTCCAGCATCTCCGGAGGGCGCTATGTCTCCAGCGTCTCCGAAGGGCACCACGTCTCCAGCATCTCCGGAGGGCGCTACATCTCCAGTGTCTCCTGTGTCTCCTACGTCTCCTGCGTCTCCAGAAGGTGCTACACCTCCAACACCTCCTGCGTCTCCAGAGTCTTCAGTCGCCTCGACGTCCGCAGAGGGTCCCTGCTCCGCTGAAGCCTCAACGTCCTCAGAGGGTCTCTGCTACGCCGAGGCCTCGACATCCACAGAGGGTCCCCGCTCCGCCAAGGCCTCGACGTCCACAGAGGGTCTTCGCTCCGCCGACTCCTCGACGTCCACAGAGGGTCCTTGCTCTGCCGACGCATCAACCTCGCCACATGCAGCCCCCGAGGTGGCTCCCGCACCGCATGCGACAGCTCTCCTGGTCTCTTCGCTGCATGCAGACCCCGAGGTGGATCCCATGCCACATGTGACAGCTCTCCTGGTGTCTTCACTGCATGCAGCCCCCGAGGTGGATCCCACGCTGCATGCGACACCTCTCCTGGTCACGTCGCCACATGCAGCCTCTAAAGTGGATCCCGCCCCACATGCGACAACTCTCCTGGTCCCTTCTCCGCATGTAGCCCCCAAGGTGGATCCCACGCCGTATGCGACAGCTATCCTGGTCTCGCCGCCTGATCTGGCTCCTCTGGTCTCGCTGCCTGATCCGGCTCCTCTGGTCTCGCCGCCTGATCGACTCCTCTGGTCTCGCCTCCTGCAGACCCCACACCGGACTCGCCACCCGCAGACCCCACGCCGGGCTTGCTGCCTGCAGACTGCTTGCCGGATGACTCCGCGCCTGCAGACCGCACGCCCGACGACTCCTCGCCTGTAAACTGCAAGCCCGACATTTCCTCGCCTGTGACCTCCGATCGACGGCGTCCCGGCCGCCCGCCTGACGTCTCCTCGCCTGTGACCTCCGATGGACGGCGTCCCGGCCACCCTCCAGACCAACCTCTGCCTGATGGACGATGTCCCGGCCGCCCGCCCGCCCGGCCTCTGCCTGATGGACAGCGTCCCGGCCTCCCGCCCGACCAGCCTCTGCCTGATGGACGGCCTCCTGGCCGCCCGCCGTAACTATGACCTTTTTTTGTGTTCCCTGTCTTTGTGGTTCCCAGGTTTTGGTTCTGTCTATTCGTAGCCCTTGTGTTCCTCCTTGAGCCCTCCATCCTTACGGTTCCCCCATCCGCCCACCCAAGTCTTTTTTTTTTGTGGGGGGGGGGGGGGGGGGGGATGCCAGGGGCGTCCTTGAGGGGGGATACTAGAAGGATGGCTCCATCTTGTGGTCATCCCTTGTCTGTGCACCTTGTTTATCTCATCCATGTCTTGATTGATTTCTCCTTGTGTTCCCAGCTGTTTGTAATCACATCCTGTCTTGTCTGTGTATATAAATCTGTCTGTGAGTTCTGTCCTTTGTCACGTCATCGATGGGTCTCCCCTTGATGTTTCCTGTGTTGCTCCTGTCTCCCTAGTGTAAGTTTGCTGCCCCGTCAGCCCTTTACTTTATTATTTATTTATTTATTTATTATATTTATTTGTTCATTTTAAAAAGAGAACAACAAAAAAAAAATAAAAAGCAATAAAACCAATTACAACAACAACAAAAAATACAGACAATTTAAAATAAAATACAAACTATTTAAAATGAAAGGAGCTGAAAGAAGAAGGAATCTTGTCATATCTGCCCCTACTCTTCACACAATTTGTTTAAACAAATTATTATTTACAAGTAACATAAAAAAATGAATAACTGTAGATTATTCAAATTCTAATACATACATCTTAACATTGAAAACTTTCACCATTTTACACAAATACACACACACTAAGCTACTTCATATATAATTTTCAAGCAATTTAACCATAACCATTTTTTGAATGTATACATTGATTTAGCATTCTTAACATTACTTTCCAGAACATTACACAATCCAATTCCCTGGATTATGGTAGACCATCCCTTCAAATTGGTTCTGGCTTTATTATCATTAAATACCTATTTTTGTATCTCCTGCCTCCTGTGTACTCTGGTCTGCACCATTGTGTTCGAGCCTGCCCTCAGAGTTAAATCCTGACTTTAGCATATTTGAAAGAACAGAACATTCTTTAGGTTTTACAGTCCAGTTTTAAATCCCTACACAGTACAGAATCTGCTCTTTTAAAGGTTATCAATTACATATTTTTAGCAACAGACTCTGGTGACTGTGTTGTCCTCCTGCTTTTAGACTTATCATCTGCTTTTGACACCGTGAACCATAAAATCTTACTTTGTCATTTGAAGCAATGTGAGGGTGTCAGAGGTGCAACACTGGACTTGTTTAGGTCCTACTTAGCAGAGCAGACTTTCTCTCTGCCTTGGTGACCACGTGTCCTCCTTTGCTCCTCTCTTGTGTGGGGTTCGACAGGGCTCAGTCTTAGGCCCCCTCCTCTTCACGCTGTACTTGCTCCATCTTGGCTTTATTTTTAGAAAATATGGAATATTCTTTCATTGTTAAGCAGATGATATGCAGAAATATGTCCCACTAAAGAAAAAGGACTCTAACTCTCTGGCCCCTCTGTTTTCATGTCTGGAGGACATAAAAGCCTGTATGGCTGTGAACTTCTTAAATTTCCATGAGGGAAAGACTGAGGTGATGGTCTTTGAAAGCTCCACTGAGACTCCCTATGTACCGGTAGATGTTAGTTCCTTGGCTCAAGCCAGTTGTTACAAACTTGGGGGTCAAAGTCGATGCTGGACTAAAATTAGAAAATCACATCTGTTAAAACTATTTTTTTTCCATCTGAGGCAGCTGGCTAAGGTGAAGTCGATTTTTTTCTCAGTGGCATTTTGAAACAGTAGTTCACACTTTTGTGACTACTCGGCTGGACTACTGTAACACACTCTATACAGGAATCAGTGACTTATGTATCTCTCAGCTTCAGAGGGTGCAGAATGCTGCTGCACCACTTTTAACTGGCACAAGAACGTTTGACCACATTTCTCCTTTTTTAGCCTCCCTTCACTGGCTGCCCGTATTCCAGGATTAATTTTTAAATTATTTTATTTGCTTTTAAAGCTCTTAATGGACTTGCCTTGCCCTATCTGTCCAAGTTGTTGCATCCATACACACCCTTATGATCCCTCAGGTCATGTGATCAGCTGCTCCTGAGTGTGCCGAAAACAAATTGTAAGCTCAGAGGAGACCGTACTTTTGCTGTGGCATCTCCTAAACTGTGGAACGACCTTCCCTTGATTATCAGACAAGCCTCTTCCTTGTCTGGTTTTAAATCCCTTCTTAAAACCCATCTCTTCTTCCTGACCTTGGACACCATCTAAAATATGGATTTTTAATAATTTTAATCACTTTTTATTGTCTGATTAGCCAGGTCTCTCTTGTAAATGAGTCCTTGAGGCTCAATGGAATTAACCTGCCTAAATAAAGGTTGAATGAATGATTGTATGATTGTTTTATTATGTGTACTGTATGTGTACAACTTTTATTATGTGACTTTTAATCATTTTAATTATTTTTATTATCTGACTGTATGATTTTTTTGTTTGTTTGTTTGTTTGTTTTTTTGTGTACAGCACTTTGGTCCTGTGAGTGTTTAAAGTGCTCCATAAATAAAGCTGGTATACTGTGGTATTTTAAAAATCATTTGGATCAAAGGACACAAATGACTCCTTTTTCAGTTCTAGCCCAAGAAATCTGAGAGGAAAGCTACTCTTATCAAAAGATCTGCATGACATCATTTGTATATTGGATCAGGAGCCTTCCCAGACATTCACTTTAGTATTCTGATGTAAATTCAGATCAGTAACAACCCTGGGGTACAGACAAAACACTGGAGTAATAGATACGCTGTCAAGCTTGAGCACTTTTCGACGTCTCTCAAAAACAGCTAAAACTGGTGGGGTGGAATTCAGGCATCCTGTTAATAATAAATAAATAAATAAATAAATAAAAACAGCAAACATTTGTCTAGACAACTGTAAGTTGTTTTGGAGAAACTTTGACGTCTTTGAACCAAATACTTATTGAATCGTATTATACCTCAACCATTAAACGTTAAAATATTGACTGAAAACCTGGTGAAATGAGGATAATCTGCCTTTTTGCCTAATTAGCACATCATTCTCTTTCCAAGACCTGATTCTGTCAAATCGAGCTTCAGGCAGAGCACATAAAATGTGAGGATCTCTCTCTTTTAGTCTGTGAAGCAACAATAGACATCACTGCTTATTTGGGCTCCTCAAGGACAGTAGTGTGTACTGTGTGCTTAACCTCTGTTGTTAAATATAATAAAGTATGCATCATTGTGAGGTGTTGTGCCTGTGAGGGTGTGATCCATGAAGGAGAGAGCAATATAAAAGCATCATAAATGAAAAGAGGCTGCAGATAACAGTCCCTGAACACCACTGCTGCTCTCCTGCTATACATAATCACTAAAGAAACGACGCATTACCGAGCATCCAAACCCAGTGCTGCTCAAAAACTTGGTCATTTAACCTTGATTTAACATCGACTTTCACCAACAGAGGATGGATATTAACTGTGACGAGCAGTAGAGAGGAAAGCACAATTTATGATTTATTGTACCATTTCGAGTTAGTAATCTTCTATATTATTTTCTTTTTCAGAAAACCAAGCATCGCGCCACAACAAACCACAAGCAGTATTCATTTATTCAGTTTAATCTCATATTTGCAGGTTAAACTCTTATTTTTTTGTTTTTTAAGTTTCTAAAGTTCGTCCTCATGGACAGAACAAAGTTAAGCACTCCGACAGAGTGGTGGGAATGAAGTGAAACTGTGTGTGTTGAAAGGTTATGTGAATATATTACAATAATTCTTAATGCACAGTGCTGGCCCCACTTTAGAAAGGTGTGTGTGTTTGGGGGGTGGGGGTGGGGGGTTGTACCACACATCTCCCAGGCTTGGTTTCAAGAGGCAGTACATTGCAGAACAGTCACATGGTTGTTGTACTCTCTCAAGGCTCACATTTGCTGTAGATGGAACTCACCATCCGGTAGATTGACACTGGGTCAGAGTTGATGTCCGGGCTCATCCCACATGTGTTGTGTGTAAAAGGTGTTGTCTTGTTGAAAGACAGTTATTGGATGCTATCCCAGGAGGTGTAAGACACAAGAACACAGGATGTCACTGATGTCAGGGTGCCCTCACTACCAGAGGTGATCTGAAGTCATACCCTGAGGTTCACCACAGCACGACACCAGGAGTGATACTGGTTTGTCATTTGGAGGTCTGAATGACTGAAAACGAACACTGAAGTGTATCCAGACCTTCTATTATAAAAGAGCAGGAAGTAGAGCAGGAACCGTACTTGATAACAAGTTGACCTTTGAGCCCATCACTGACTATATTTACAAAAAGCCAGGTCCCCACCTTAAGCCAAGGAGTTTTAATGCAAGCAAAAATACTTTGCAGTTGGGGTACAGTCACTGGTTGAATGTGATGTTTCCTTTAATACTGGCTAATGGTATGGGAACCTCCTAGTCAGAGGCAAGCTGTCCGGGTGGTCAAACAAGGTTGTAAAGTCGCTGGTCATCAACAAATGAAACTTGCAGACCTATACAGTCAGGTTCTGGAAAAAAAAGTCAATCCAGGTTTACAATGACCCAACTGATTCACTGCAGCCATTATTCAGGTTGGTACCATCTGGCAGAAGACTGCTGGTTCCTCTGGTAAAGAAAAATGGGTACAAAAAGTTATTTGTTCTCTCTGCTGTGAGTGTACTTAACAGGGACCTATTTAAACGCAGCCTCACATGACAAACATTGTCTGCTGAGATGTTTTCATATTTTAAATACATTGTGTATTTTAAAATGTTTTTTATTGGTTTAGCAAAGCTTTTTGTACGTTTTATGACATTTGTAACGTGTTGTATTTTAGGAGCCAGATCTCAAAGACAAATCCCCATTTCATGGAATGCTATGGACAATAAAGTTATACTGATTGATTGATTGTGTCATAAATTAAAATATTATACGAACTTTTCCCTTCAGTGTCACAGTATTCTAGTGTAAATCCAGAGGGACCTTGCTTGAAGTCTGAGTATCTATTAATCTGATTTTTTTTTTTAAGTATTTGTAAGGAACATGTCCTTGCATGTCTTGTTTCATGTGCAAAGTTCAGTGAGCTGTATCTGATTAACAGAGACCTAATAATAAAAGTAAAAAAAGCAATACAGTAGTCTCTCACTACTTTGCGGGTCAACTTTTGCGGACTCGCTCTTTCGCGGTTTTTCAAAGTAAGATTGGACATGGCACAATTGGCTGATTGACGGATGAGCCACACAATAGGCATGGATTTTTAAATTTAAAATAAATTATTTTTAATTATTTATCACCAGCTGCACCTCTGTGCAGCCCACAGGTACAGGGAGAAGCTCCCTCCTGCAGCATGTCATGATCGCCGCTCTGCAGCAGAGAAGTGGGCGTGGCCAAGAGCACCGGCAGGTGGCAGAGAGCAGCTGGTAACAGAAAGAGCAGAGATCATGACATTATGTGCTCTTTTAGAGCGTTTAGAGTTTAGAAACATTGTTTAGAATGTTGCAATAGTGTTAGAAAGGTTTAAAACACCATCATATATATTTGTACACTAAAATAAACTACTACTCACTACTTGTGCTACTATTTCTATTTTGTGGTTTTTCACTTATCGTGGGGGGGACTGAGAAGGAAAACTCCCACTATAAATGAGGGACTACTGTACTTTGATTCAGGAGTTCCATGTTGCATTTTGGACAATGCAAAACCTTATTTCTTTGGCTTGTATGATGTTCAAAATAAATCTCCCACATGTCACATCTCTGAGCCCTTTCTTTAGTTATTACAGAAAAACATAAAATAAAATGGAACAACAGTCTCTCCACAACATTAGCAGTATTGGCCCTCTCTTGCACACAGGATGATTGGTGGTGGTAATGCAAACCAAGATTGATACAACTTCCAGCAGCTCTCTAACCGAGCCAGCCCATAAGCTGTTGAACCTACAGTCCAGCTGAGGTGAAGTGTGAGGACATGGTGCAAGATGACATGGAGCGTTGCAAAGAGTATCTGTGTCTGGATGGCAGGTGTGGATGTCATATGGTTCTCTCATGCTTGGAACACAAAACTATCATCGTCCCTTGGCGTAATTTGTCTTGGCTGACCAAAGCAGTACCAAGTGACTTTCAGCATTAGACCACCAAGAAATGCGGTAACCTCATATGCCAGGTAGTTGCATGATACAACCACCCAGCTTCGTGCAAACCCTATTGAACCCCGTCAAGTGATGGTAATACCATCTGATATTCTTTGTATTTAAAAGACATCCTTCACTCTCTGTTTCAAATAGCTGCTGGATGCTATGGCAACTGACTAGCCTGATGACACTGTCGCTCCTCTCATAATACAACACCATATGCCCTGTGGAGTCCAGTCTAAACATGCCAGCTCATTCCAAATCAGATCCATTACAAACATATCAATGGTCTGTATGTGTTCCAAACTACAACCATATCAAGTGATTCCTTCTGGCTGCTTACGGTTTTTGTTAATGGGTGAAAATGGTTGTCTAATTCAATTTTAATCTTTCAACATCAACTTAATTGTGCAATCATTTCTTGTTGCACATCATTTTAGGTGAAGCAGATTATATGATAGCATGGATTGCTACACTTTATTATGACCAAGTTTTAATCTTACAGTATGAAGAACACTCCTGTAAAGTGCACAATGTGCCCCCCCCCCCCACACACACACACACACATCTACTTTCCAACATCATGTCTTACTTTTAAGACCTTTCTAAACACTGAAGATTGCCTCCCTTCAGGTTTTTCCAATCCATTGATACCATCTGAAGCAAGTGAGCCCAATAAGAACTGTGTGTGATTGCAGTTGAAGCAGCTCAGATAACGGTGTTTGGGTACCGATTGACTCTAATTGAGTAAGTGTGAGGTTGGGGGGGAGGGGGGTTGGCTTTAAAAGTGCTGCCAGGCCAGTGCTCAGTGTGTGTGCTGGCCTGGCATTGCCAGTCCGGGCTGCAGAGGAATAACAGATGTTGGCTGACATTCAGGGCCATTTGTCATTTATCTGTCTAGGCAAAACAGGTTGGAAGATGTCACCATAAGTCAATGTCACAGGCTTGGATGGCAGTGAAGGCATCTGAACATTTCAATACTGTTTAACCCTTTTCAGTTCAGTAGAATGGCTTGACCTTTTGTGTGTTTGCACTGCAGATATTCAATCTTTTTGCCCGATGCTGATAAATTACTCGCTGTCGTGTAGCTCTGCGGGTCTGTCTCAAACTGAATTCATAAAACTCAATTATAAAGGAATGTGAATTTTTTTTTTTTTCCTTTTTGCTTTGAGCACATTTTTATGCTGTAGATTTCTTATTTCATCTCCTGTCCAATTTCTCGTCCTTTCTGTACTGAAAAAAAGAAAATTGACAGCTAAATCATGATATTAAAATTGACTTTTTTTTCCTCCCCCATCTGCTTCATTGTTCCCTATTCTGATCCTCACCAGACTGTTCTGAAAAATATCACTGCCAGTTATCTTGATTCATGTCTGATGGAGTCTTTTTTTTCTCCCAGTTCTTTAAATGTCTTTTATTATGTTCTGTCACCACCTGCAGAGAATAAACCGGGCCGACTTTAACAGTGGGCTGGTTTTTTTTAACCCCGATTTTGAGTGCCTGCTTTCACAACAGAGAGATTTACCACAGCTGTGTAAGCAGCTGAAATGGAACTATAACTGTAAATCGTGAGATTTTACTAGTGTGAAATGCAGATGCCGTTAAATTAAACTGCTTTATGCTCACTTCTTGCCACCTCCTCCAATAAACAGCTCTGTCTGCAGGTAGAGCCACGGCAAATGCCAAATTGACCATTAATAGTCCACTATAATGAAAAAGCTTTGTTGTCTCATGATGTTCTATATTTCTGTCCTCATGCCAGCATTGGTTTTATAAATGTCTCAAAGCTAACGATGTACCAAAGCAGTGACATGCACACAGTTGTGTTATTCGATTGCTTGTGCTGTTTTTGGTTTAAATATGGTCTGTGGGGAATGATGGCTTCTTTTATTTCAGGACAACAGCACAACAACATTTCTCACTTTGACAGGACTCCATATTTTGCTCAGCACTCTAGAGGATCAACTCAGGCATTTATGACAGAGCTGAGCTCAAGGTCATCATCTCCGCTGGCTTCAACACTTTCTCCCGGTTATCTAATGTGCACAACTGCAGGTGGATGTAGTTACCTACATATGGACTGTGCCCTCTGTCCATACCTTCTTACAGGACAATCCCATGTTGCTTTGTGCCGTTGTCACAAAGTAGCCTCTGAATAATAGAGACAGCATCATTAATTAGACAAAAAAAAAGGATATAGCATTGTGCCAAAGGAGAAACGATGCACACAGTCAAAGACCAAACAAAGCAGCTTTGAAAGAACTGGACTTGCCCTTCAAAGATACAATATTGTCACTGCAAAGACAGCTGCCAAAATGATATTAACATAATTCAATTGCAGGAGAGGCATATCTTGTTGATTCATGTGATTAATATAAGGGAGGCGACTGTACGTCCAGAGGGCCAGCTCTAATGTGGTGTTAGCAGAACATTTGTATAGACTTGGAAAGAAGGAGTACGTTCACAGCTCATACACTGATTTGACACTATTATCCAGGGTGACTCACAGTGATAATATTATAATAATAAACCAGAGATCGAGTGAGAAAGACAGAGACGAGGCTGAGCGAAAATGAGAGTTAAGAGGAACTTTAATGAGAGAGAGAATGAGAAGAAGAGACAGACCTCAGCAGCACATCACAGCTGGGAATAGGCTACATCCTGAGGCTTGAGAGAAATCTTTGAACCTTTCTTTCAAACCATCCAATTTCCTTCATTAATTTAGCTGAACTCTAACAAGAAGATTCATTGTAGACATTAAAACAATTGCTGAGGAGTGGCCACTGGTTTATCACAACACAGATTTGGCTTGTGGAACATTTTTTTTAGATACAATTCTGGGACAAGTTGGTCTAATATGGAAGTAACATTTTATAAACAGACACACTATATTTAAAAATATTATTGTGCCGGTTGGCTGGCCCTTTCCTAAGGTGGGGGCACGCTCCCGGTGCTTCCCGGCTCTGTCGGTGGGTGGGCGGGCGCTCTTGGCCGTGCCACCCATGTGGGACTTGCGTCCTCTTGGGCGGCGGGCTGACTGCGGTTAGTAAGGGTCTTGGCGGCCCTGGTGGGTGTGGGCTGCTGGTCCTGCTGCTGGCGGCCCCCGTGACCCTGTCCTCTCTGGTTTGGAGCTCATTGGGCCTGGCGGTTGGAGAGGTGTTTTGGACTCGCTACTTGGGTGGACCTTGGTGAACTGGGTGGGGGGGGGGGGTGGATGTTGGGTCAGCGGGGGAGCTGACTCCCTGTGGGAGCATTTGTTCTTGCAGTTGTTTTCTCCCCATCCCTCACCGCACACCTCCGCCCTCTTCATTTCATATTTTATACATGTAAGGATTTTGAGGCTCGGGTGTGCTGTGACATTTTTTTTATATCTCTATTGTTCAGTACCACCTGGGACTCAGTTGTATTATACACCTTAGACATTCACTCATAAACACCCTCAAAACATTCACATATAGGAACTTGGGGTGGGCACTATGGTTATGGGTGGCGGGATGTCACTACTCTCGCCTCCTGTGCCTGTGCTCACTTACAGTGATGCATTTAGACTGTAAGGGCTTGGGTTGGAGTGGGGGTGGAGGGGAAACTGGCATATGCCAGCCTTTGCTCCTTCTCTTTCCCTTTTTTTTAATTGCACTTTTACAACAACACACATCAACAGCACATTTGGGGGCGGGGGTGTGTGTGTCGGGGTCTAGTGTTTTTGTTGGGGTTTTTTTTTTGGCACCCCCTGGTTTCCTGGTAGACATTCTGGGGGTGGTTTCCGGTAAAGTGGGAGGCCGTCGGGTGTTGTCCTGGACTAT
The DNA here is from genome assembly GCA_031762315.1 of Hypsolebias antenori. Lineage (NCBI taxonomy): Eukaryota > Metazoa > Chordata > Actinopteri > Cyprinodontiformes > Rivulidae > Hypsolebias > Hypsolebias antenori. The sequence continues at coordinate 12,050 of JARVGS010063910.1, forward strand.
GGGGGTGGTTTGGGGCCGGGGGGTTTGCCATGGATGGGAGTGGTGCGATGCTCTCCCTGGGGCT
>JARVGS010063954.1:0-12090 GCA_031762315.1 Hypsolebias antenori
GCCACTCCCCTGCAGAGATCGGGAGTTGGATTAGCGATAGCAACATAGCATTAGCATTAGCATTGTGAGTATTGATCAATACAATTTTCAGGTTAGCAGTATATTTATTAGCTCAGCTTCTGGTGAGGGAGGGGGTAAAAAGTCCTCCACCTCAAAGTCATCCACCTCAAAGTCCTCCACCTCAGTGACGTAACTAGCTGTGTCACTGTGATCACTCTCCATGTTGCAGAAATTATGCTAATGCGAGCTGAATGTCACGTCTCTCGTCCTGGCCACACCTCCTCACTCTAACCCCAACCACCTCCCCCTCCTTTAGGCGGTGTCTCTTGGCACACTCACTTAGCATTTTTTAAATCTTGTCTTGGGGCGGAGCTATCGTTTCACAGTGGGGTAAGTTCCTCTTTAGGATGCATCGTGATTCCTAAAGAATGTTGAGTTGTGAAGAGACAGACGTTTGGAAAGTAAATGAAGTGTAGTTCGGTGATTTTCAGTAATCTGCTTTCAAAAGGTTTGGAATCTATTTGATCTTGTAACAAGGTGTAGTGTTTCTGTAGGACCTTCAATTCATGTTTTAATAATTCAACTGTATTTCTCTCTCTCTTTTTTTAAATGTTTAAAGCAGGTCTCTCTTGTAAATGAGTCAGAGGCTCAATGGGATTAACCTGTCTAAATAACGGTTGAATGAATAAATGCTTCTCAAAATTTCAAATAATTGTAGGCGTTTGAACTGTACACAGGAGTTGATTTACAGAAATAACACATCATCCATGCTGAGACTCCCCCCGCCCCCCAACTCAGTCTTATAAACAGCACCTCCTCAACAAGAAGAACTGACAATCTGACAAAATCTGGTTGATTGGGGAGATAAACGGTTCTGATAAGGCAGAAATGCCTCGGGTAACGTCATGAGCTTCACTACCTCCACCACTACAGCTATCTTGTTTGTTTGAGGTTAGCTCTCCCTAATTTACATTCCCACGTGGACAGAGCCATCTTATTTATGAGTCAAAACATGCAGCTTTATTTTGAAGCTAAAAAGCATTTCTATTAATCCATTTTAATTTGAAATATGTGACTTAACTGCTTCCATACCATCTTACCTTTCGCATCATGTTATTTAGTTAACTTGGCAAAGAAGACGGGCATTTTTTTCTCTCTCAAAGATTCTAATAAAATATTTACTGCAGTAAATGTTGTCATGTCAGGGCAATAATTTACAGTGAAATTCAATATGTACAAAGAGTGTACATTTTTTTCATTCAACCTTTATTCAGGCAGATTAATCCCATTGAGCCTCGAGGACTCATTTACAAGAGAAATCTGGCTACAAACAAAGAATGATGACAACAGCAACAGTAGATTTTCCTTGGACAATCAACAATAGACATTTTACATTACATAACCTAATAAATACTTTGTGCAAAATCAGTTTACTGTTAACTGATCATAACGGACAAATACGAAACTTATGCAATCAGAAGTTGCAACATATATCTACATACAAACACATAAAACAAAGCACAACTAACTTTAAGCATTACCCTTTATTTAGCCTTTAGCCTTTATTTAGCCTTGTGTAATACAACACAATGTAATTATGACCATACATGGAAGCTTTACTTGCAGTTGCCTTTGAACAGATGAATATTTGGCAGTTCCCATTTATCACTGCTGTATTCAGTTGTGCATTGCCGCCAACCTTTATCCAGCTTTTACATTTTTTCTGTCTCCATTTAGATTTTGGAAAAATATTATACTCTAAACACTCAGGGGAATGCTGGTGAAGATTCTCAGTCATCCCGGACATGATAAAATCAAAAAAGGTTCAATACAGAAACAACTGGACTTTATTTGTATTTTTTTTAACTCAGGGGAATGTGTGTCTGAAGTGCATGTTCCTGCAATGACAACATTTAACCAGTTTTTCTGATGATTTTTCATGAAACGCCTCTGACCAAAGCATTTGTAATGCAAAACGCCAACAGTGTAGTCGGGTGGGAAAAGGTGGGGTGGCTCCTGCAGGTAAGGGGCGTTTCACTTTGGGGCACATTGCGATCACTGATTGCTCAGTTGCTGACAGACCTAGTAGATCGATTGACAGGTCGCATCATGTGAGTAGAATTAGATTCATCCCTGGTCCAGCAAGGGAGATGAGAGAATCCTCCGCCCCTTCTTTCACAACCTGTGCAGCTACATGCCCTGCACCTGGTGGAGGGTGCCCACTCCCCACAAGTGGGACGATAGGAAATCAATATGCAGGCTAGACAGGCTATATGAAATGATGCATTTTATTTTATGAGGGGGAGAGCAGAGCCAGGCACTCATGCCACCCTTGACAAGATGCCCCCTGTGGGCAGCTGCCAGTATCGCCCATATCATAAACCGCCGCTGATTAGTGTTGCACTTTATATGCCGGCTGTGACTCCCTCAGTGAAGCATGAGCGTCTACTTTGTGTACCGTCTCGATCCTCCCAGTGTTTCATTCATGCTCCTAGTGTTTGTTCATGTTTATTTCCTCCAGTCTGTAAGTGCAGTTGGCCGCCTCGTCAGCAGTTTTGGTTTTCCTTTAATTTACTAAATCCTCTGCGTTTCACCAGAGTACTCCAGGCCTTGATGTGCTTGGTTCCAAAATCCACAGCTCGTGATAGTTCAATTGCTTAAAATAACTGTGACTGACAGATGCTTAAAAATATTCAAAAATCAGCACTATAAATCAGGAAATTTGTGTTTGGTTAATTATACCTGTTTTTTGTTCTGGCAACGCTTCTTGGAAATATATTTTATACACGTGGAAAGCTTAATTCCCCTTCAATGGCGTCGCATTTGTTTAAAAGATGCATTTGAGCAGCAGAGTTTACTATGTGGGTTGTTCCCATGATAATCTGACTGGATAATTGAAACCTTAATAAACAAGACATACTGGCATTTTAACAATTTATTAATTTAACAAAACCAGGAGCCTCAGTGGTATGAGAAGGATCTAAATATAGCCACAACAACCTGGCACCTCCTCCTCATGCTGCTAACCAGTTTGGCACACATGGCTGTGGGACGGGATCCCGTTCTTCGATCAATAATTGTCAAGAAGACAATGTGGTTGTGTTGGTCACTCTGGAATAAATGGCATGTAAAAGCTGATCCCACAGTGGGGTCGAGGTCAGAAGTGCAGGCAGACCATTCCATCATCTCCACTCTGGAGGTGGTCTCTGATAAATTGCGTTTCATGATGGTGAGCATCATCGTCTTGGAGGATAGCGTCAGTCCCAGACGTGGACAGAGGGGATTTTGCAACATGTCCTCGTTTCACTTTATTTGCATTTTTGATTCTTCTTGTAAATCACTGCACGTCTGCATTAGCTGCTCCAATTAAAATTTCTGGAGGTAAACATCCATCCATTTTTTATACATTTCTGTGGAGGGTTGAGGGCCCCACCTCTATGGGACACCTGACAACAGGTGGAGAGATCATAGGTTACCCAGTAAAGGAGTGATGTAACAACGTTAAAGTCGTTCTCTTTCTTTATCTGACTGCCAGCTTGTAATTCAGGAGTTCTGAAGTCAGCATGGTTGCATAAAAACTAACTTGTCTTTAGTAAACAACTTACCCAGATTTAAAGTGAAATAAGAAAAAAAAAGTGGAATTTAATCAGAGGCAAGCCATTGATTTAAAAATGAAACTTGACCTTTATTCCACTCACTCCCCACTTTTCTGCCAAACGTCCTCACTCAGGCTTCCTCTCATGTTGCCTAATGATGCATAATTGCAGCATCCTGATCTGGGTGCAAAACCTTTTATTTTTATAGGATTTATTAAAGTCCCCATAGGAGCAGGGAGGGGGGAGATTATTGAATGTGAAAAAACCTGCTCGAGTTTTTAAATTAAAAAAAGATTGCTCTTTAACGAGGAACAACCTGAAAGGTAAATAATCGTTAATGAGCACTCTGGGAAGATAAATTATTGGGACTGCATGTTTTGAAGTCATTCATCAAATTATGTATTTGATGTTTGGAAATTTTCAAATCTATAAAACCGGATGTGAAGTCTCTGTGTGCTGGATTAAAGGTTAAAATTCACGTTTTTACTGGCATCTTGATGGGTTTAAATGGGAGGCTCTGGGGGTTTTGTGGCTGTTTGCAGAAAGGCCATTTCAGGTCTTGTAGCATTTTATTCAAAGGTAAAGTTTTATCTGGACAGATCTGATTGCCAGCCCGTAGACTGAGGAAGTCCTCTGGATGGGGGAAGAAATGTTTCTCGCTTAAAAAAACTGGACCAGATGACGCAATTTAACCTTTTTTTTTCCGATAGTTTTACGTTCTTCGTCAAATTTAACACTGAATATATTTGATTAGTTTTGATGAACGATGACTAATGTGTACACTAATTTTTCTTATTAAAAAAGACTGAATCAGACATGGCTTTTCAAAGTTATTGAAATTGTTTAGTTGTCCTGTTGCATGCTTTTTAATCCAGGTAGATAAACGGAACAAAGTTGAGTTAGATCCTCTCACTCATCCTCGGAAAGATCATTTCAGGGATGAAGATGTTCACATCCTTGATAGAGAGGAACGATGGTTTGAAAGAGGAGTGAAGGAGGCCATATTTGTGAAAAGAAACCATCCATCATTAAACAGAGGTGGAGACCTCCGTGTTCAACTGTCCCCCTCTTACAATATTATTGCAAATATCACGCAGGGCACTAAAGATGAATTCTTAGACTGAAGATTCTCCTTATGCAAGCAAACAGCTAGTTCTGGATGTCATCAAACTATGAGAAGTTGCTGCTTATAAGAAAGATTTTGCAGCTCCTCAGACTGAAGAAGTCTTTTGGATAAAAGATGAAACATCTTGACAAGATGAATCTATTTAGAGGAGCTGACAACCTTGCTAGACTGTTAAGTTTTTATTCTTTTTTTTTCTGCTGGGATGCTTATTTAGAAAAACAACAGCCACACAACAGCAATTTGGAGCATGCTGAACTAACCCCTCCCCCCCATTCATTTTGCTGCTCTCACTCATTGACCTTGAGGTCGACGAACAGCTGAGCACATCTTGTCAGCACGTCCACCCACTGGCCTTTTCACTCCCTGAGATCCCAGCCAGTGAGTGTGACATGACGAAGACCATCCTCCTGCCATGAGGCTGCAGTCCCGTCTCCTTTCAGGCCCGACTTGTTGAAGTGAAGAGGTTCAGCTGGATCAGTCTGAAGCCTGTGACTCAACTTCTGAGGTTTTCTTATATAAAACAGACCCAAATAATCAAATGGAATAACACACAAAAACAAACAAACATGTAATCATTGTCAGCTCAATGTTCTAGAAACAGGTTTTCTTTTGACTTTTCACTTTTACAAACAGGCATTAAATGAGAACTATGTTTATTGTGTTATCAGTAATCAGTCACTATTAATGATTTTAAATGCTGGTCCCTTTATTAAAATATTAAAAAAATATACTAAAATCAAAGTCTGTTTCTTTTGTATAGGTTAATTTTACTTGGATGTTAACAGGCTGACGATTGAAACTGTTAGAACATTCTGATTGTCCTTGATTTTTTTTTTTAAAGCAGCATTTTATTTATTTTTTTATTCTAGATGAGAGAAGGTTAAAAATACATGAGGGGGTAGAGGTGACTGTCACACGAGGCCTAAATATTGGAGGTATTTGTTGCTTTGAGCAGATCTGTGGAGCTTCTCGGTCTGTCACACCAGCCTGCATGCTGCTGTACAACACTGATCTATGGCTGCTCAAGCTGAGTCATTTCCTCATCACCTTCATCCGACCAACTGACCGAGCTTAATGTTTTGTAGATGCACATTCAACAATTACTTTATGGTACTTTCATTAACCTCCTAGGACCTGAAATATGCAAGAGTTTGGGTCTTAGGAGGCTAAAATTTGTTCAGTAGTTCATGAGATATTCTGTAACACAGTGGTCCCCAACCACTGGTCCGCGGACCGGTACCGGGCCATGGGTCAATTTGTACCGGGCTGCCCAAAAAAAAAAAAAAAAAAAAAAAACTTTTATTTTGAAAAACCACTGGATTCTCTCCATCACGTCTGTCAATATAATAATCTCCGCCCCTAAAAGTTCAAAGTCATGGGCAATTTTATTAAAAAAAGCACAAATATAATTAAAGTTTTGCACTATGCATAAGTTCCTGCGCTTTTGTGTAGTGATGTGTTTGAATCACTAAGAGCAGGAAGGAGGACGAGACACAGCTGACCCGGGATATGCTAATTAAATGAGAAATGATCCTGCACTTAACACTTATATAAATCACACATAAAGTGATTAAAAGTACATTTGAAATACAGGTGCTAGTCATAGAATTAGAATACAGTATTGTGGAAAAAGTTGATTTATTTCAGCATTCAAAAAGTGTAACTTGTCTATTCATGTGTTTCAATAATGAGTTTACATCTTTTGTTTCATGTTAATCTACTGTAATAAAACTTTGTAAAATACACCAGAATGCAGGAAATGGCGTCTGTTTTATCCAAAATTTTCCGGGGTAGGACCTTCAGACCACACACTGACTTGGCAACAGTGACCCTTCTCACATGTGGTGCAGCAACTTGGTACTTCTCTTATTTTTTATGTTTTTCAGCTCACCATAGATATTTATGGTGGCAGTCATCTTGGTTTTAGATGTGGCAACCCTATATTTGAAAGGAAGATCAGAAGCTCACTTATTCAAGTGATTGTTTTCACATCATGCACGGATGGACAAATGGATGGGGGATTTGCAATGCCCCCCTTTTGCTTTTCGACAGGGGACAAAAAACAAAACAAAAACGCAATGATCAAGTTGTAAAGGCTCTTCATTTATCAGTAGATGTTTAAACTTGTTTTACTGTCTTGCATACTTCTTTCATCAAATGAAACAGCAGATTTTAATAAACTTTTATGATAACGAAGATGGTCTCACAAACATTACATGAGTTTTTGTCTGACTGTGCCTGCACAATCGAAGTTGGTTTATGGGTAGTGTACCAGAACCCCTGGTGTCTCCTTGATAATACCACTCTGTTGTTCTTTGCTCCATCCAGTTTGATGTCCCTAATCGATTTCACGTGTTGTGATGGGCTGAAACAACACACAGGTCGTTTCAAACGGCTGCATGGTTGGTGATAGTTGTTTTATGTCAACTGAAATGATTTTCTTGTGACCAACTTTTTCTCTGTCAAGTTTCCCATTCGACACGAAAATGCATGTCAGAGGCTACAAAGCCTGTATGCTCTAATTTTCTAAAACTGTGCTGAACCTCTGCGGTATTTAAATCTTTTCCCTTCTCTCAGTTTCGGTTTGTGACTGTGCGATCATTCCTTTCACACAGGCCCCATGGCTAATCATAGTCTCGTTCTGCTTAGCTGTCATGCACACAAATTCCCAACAGCACATCCTTATTAGCCCGGAGTTTAAAGCACCCCAAAGTTAATTGACAGGCACTGCAGGCCCTGCACATTCACTCTCAAGAAGTGCTTCATTCTGACTGTCAGAAATGTGATAGGAGTTGATGAGTTTGCATCTCATTTCTGAGTTTTTCCTCGTCTCACATCATCGTTTGTGTTCAGGGTGCAACTGTTCAGCAGCGCATAAGGCGGCTACGATCGTTTCAAATCAAGCATGGAAATATTTGAACTGAAGATCAAACAAAAACGGTCTCAGAGATGATTTGAGCACGTCATCAATGAATTATGAATTTCTGTTCAGCAACAAGAATTTAATAATGTTTTGGAAGAAAAGTGATGAATCCTATCATTAACCCTTGTACTGTCGTTTGGGGAAAAATCTGACAAAATCATTTATTTATGTCTGTGCTTTTACTTGTTAATGTATTTTGGTGCAGTCAATAAACATGATTTGTTTTCTGAAAAAGCCTAAAAAAATTTTTTGATAATTTTGTCAGAATGTTTTCAAATGCTCTCAACTTTGTGTTGTTGAGGGGGAACATTGGCCACTTTAGAATACAATGTTAACACAAATCTCATTTAATCTATTTTAATAGAACGCATTGCTCTCGATAAAGTTTTATTCTTGTTATCTTTGTAACTAAACTTTCAATTTTGATATTGGTCCACAAGTTCTGCTGTTTTATTTGAGAGCCTTTGAAAAAAATAGACCGGGATGCAATTCAGCTTATCGTGGAACAGGTGTGTGTTCCTTAGCCAGAATCACTGTCTCATCAAAAATAATCCTTTTAGTTTGGACGTAAAAAGTAAAAACTCTCCTGTAACATGCATAAGTAAACTTTTAGTACTTAAAAGCTGCTCCACATGCATGCAGGCTGCAGTATGAAACACAGAGAGCCGCTGACTGCCGTCTGTTTATCTGAAGTGATGGAGGCTGCACCTGCAGCTCGCTCGTATTTCAGGGTTGGTACAGATGGAAAACGATTTTTAAGGTAGTGATTTTATCACAGGCAGAGTTTAAAAAAATATAAAATATAATAATGAAATACATTTATAAATGATCAGAATAACAACTTTCATGTTTGAAGACCGAGAGACACGAGCAAGTTGGACCAAAAGCAAGGCCTTATTTTCAGCTACTTTATCTGGAGGATCTTCACAAAACTGAGGACTGGATCAAAAAAAATTTGTCAAATAATTTTGGGTGAGTTAATGAGGGAAAATACCTTTTGTCAAATATTCCCGTAAAATTTTGTGAATTAAAAAAAAAAAAGAAATTTGGAGTTTTATTTATTTATTTATTTATTTATTTATTTTGTAAAACAAAAGACACTTAAAGTGTTTAAAAAAAAAAAGTCAGTCAGATTTGATTTTTTTAATTTTTATATTTCAGGCTGTGATCGAGCTAAAAGACAAACACAGTCTTGTGGGGGAAAAAATAAAAACGTATTTTTAAGCCATAAAATAAGGTGGTTGTTTTTTTTCTCCCCTAAGAATCATAAAGGGCATAAAGTTAAAAGACAATGCTAGGGTTAAAATAGAATTCTGTAGAAAGGTTGTGAACAAATAACATCTTGTCTGTTGTAAATAACTTTCTGACCGACCTGAATTTGTAAAAATATGTTTGTCCGACTACAACTTCAGAAAAAAAAAAAAAATCGTAGCGGTTTATTTTATTTTGAAAACTATTTAGAAATATTTTACTTTCTTAAAAATAATGCAATAATCATGTATTTCTGCTAAAATATTACCGTATTTTTCAGACTATAAAGGCGCACCATATTATAAGGCTCACTGTTGATTTTTGAGAAAATTAAAGGATTTTAAGTGCGCCTTATAGTCCGAAAAATATAGTACTGCTAGCTGCTACTGTTTGTGCGTGCAACCACAGATAAAAAAAAAGCTTAATTTTAAATAATCCAGATGTATGAAACCGTGCATATACATGAAGCCAAGAACACTTGATGATACATCACAATCAACGTGTAATTGAGCGTACTTGAGGAAATACCCAACTCCTCCCTTGACAGGCCTTCACTTAAATATGCAAATAGATTCAAACATGCCCCGTACCTGAGGAATCTCCTCTCACACTATCATAAAACATTTATGTCTACATGCAGAATCGTGCGTTGAACCTGGTCACCTTGCCAAAATGTTGGCTAGCTGCTTTAGCTCATCACATATAATTTGCCCATTGATTGAATGAAAATGTTTTCTGGTAACATAAATATATTCATCCTGCGATGGTGTTTTTATAGCAATGTGTGTGCAGACGATGGCTTCGATTGCATTAGGGAAACCAGCTGTCTCTGCAAGTTGTGCTTTAATGTTGGCTTGCATTGTAGGGACTTTGATATACCTGGTTGACATACGATAATTCCACCCCACACAGCTGGCATGGCTTGGCTCAGGGTCAACTGGTCTGCCAGCGCCCTCTGGAATGCCTTTGTTTCTAGGAACCCCAGTGTGGTCAGCAGCTGTATGTGTCCGGGCAGCGCACGGCTCCTCGCTGTGTCACGCTCCAAGACCTCCCATGCTCCTGAGAATTTGAGAAAAAGAGCATTCTTTCGTCTTCTTCTTTCGGCTGCTCCCGTCTTCTGGGGTCATCAGAGCAAACGGACTCGCATGCATACTTGGTAATTGTTTTTATGCTGAATGCCCTTCCTGATGCAACCCCAGACCACAGAGCTACCACAGCCCTCTGTGTGGAGCAGAGAGCTGGGCATTCGAGGGAGCAGATGGTGTGGTTAATGGCCTTGCTCAAGGGCACAGAGGGGGGCAAACGAGGGTGGAGGTGTGGGTGATTCATCACATTTAGATGTCCGTACTGAGGATTGAACCAGCGACCTTCCAATCACAGGCTCGTCTTCTCTATCTGTGCCACCACTCCCCCATGAGGACGTGATTTCTTAGTTTTTTAATTTTGAATAAATTTGCAAAAATCCCATAAGTCTTTTTTTTTTCACATTGTCATAATGGAGTGTTGTGCATAGACTTTTGTGGAAAGAGATTAATTTTTAATACAATTTGGAATAAGGTAACAAAATGTGGAAAAAGTGAACTGTTGTGAATCCTTTCTGGATGCACTGTATACATAGCCAAAAACACATCTGTCAACTTTAGCCTTTTGGCTGCGAGAAATAACTATAAATTATTTAGATTAAAAAAAAAAAACTATTTTATATAAATTAAAAACATTTGTTACACACAGTATAAACCTTGTTCGCAGCTTTAAGAAGTCAGACACTTGGCTTAACCAACCACCAACTATTTTCTTTTATGGGAATCTTCAAAGAAATACAAGACTCAGTGAATCTTCCTGCTGCGAGCGCCCGAAGATACGCTTGTACCAGATCTCGGTCCATTCTTCTGTGATGATGACAAGCCAATAGATTATTCAATAGTAAAATGAATGAGGTGCCAGAAACATTCGTCTCCGCTGTTCGGCAGAATGATTTCTCTCCATCTACCTCGGCAAAGCCATACATTGCCCTTATTGATTATGATGAGCCTTTCTCCTCTCCAGTTATTACAATATTGATCTGAGATAGATGCCGGGGAACCGAGAGAAAAGAGAAAGGAAGTTTTTAGAGATTTGGAGTCTGAGAGCTAAGGCAATGAGAAGAATTGATGGTCGGGACCACATACGAGCTCTCTAACCAGTTAGGTGTGTCTGTTGGGGACTATTTAAATACACTTTGCTCTTTTTAAAATCTAATTTTTGGCCCACATTGCAGGAGGAAACATACCAAAAAGGGTTAAACAAAATAAAGCAAATAAATCTCTTTCATTCAATCTCAAAGCACAGGTTATCAGACATGAATTAATATGAATAGTTTTGGTTTGTGCTGTTATGGTTCTGTGTTTATTTCTGTTTTCTCGTCTTTGTCCATCGTTCTCCTCCCAAAGCATCAAATGCTGCCCACTGGCAACTCGTCGATGTGCACTAACTGGCCTTTGACTCTGCTGCTCTGACTCACAGTATCAGACATTGTCTACAAGCACTCAAACATCACTCTGAGTGTTCTCTTTGCTACGAGCCTGAATCATCAGACCTGAGAACACAGGGTTTTTTCTGTTTGCTTTTAGCTCGGCGTTCACTGGTCGGCTGTTTCACATTTAGGTTAGGTAATTTAAGGCACAAAAACCTTTTGGATGGGTTTGGGAATGAATCATAGCTTGAATAAAAACACAGTTTTACAACATATCAGTGGTATTGAATAATTGTTGCAAACAAATTTAGACAGGGTGAGTGGTTAGAGCAGTCGTCCTCCAATGCAGGAGTTGGGGGTTCAATTCCACCAGCAGTCACATGCTGAAATGTCCCTGGGCAAGACACTGAACCCCTCATTGCCTCTGATGTGTGTCCGATTGGTGTATGAATGTGATAAAGCACTGATTATTCTTTGTATAGATCTAGTGGAGAGCTGTATGAATGGGTAACTGAGCTCACAGATTGTAGTGTAAAGAGCTTTGAGCATCTTAATAAGATAGAAAAGTGCTATATACTGTAAGTACAGCCCATTTACACATTTAAGTTCTTTTAATGTTTTCTTTTGAATAATTAAATTTCAAGGCTTTCTTTTGTGTGACAAATGCTGTGTCCCAATCCAACGGCTGCATACTTCCAAGACCGCATTTGAAGGCCGCTGACGTCACAGCGATGCGCCAAGG
>JARVGS010064017.1:0-12043 GCA_031762315.1 Hypsolebias antenori
CTGATGAGCTTTCTTGATCAGGCTGGTGGTGTTGTTGCTCCAGCTGAGGTTGTCATTCAGGTGTACACCCAAGTACTGTACTTGTAGCTGGAGACCACTTCCACCACAGATACTCCTATGTGCAGGGGGAGGTAGGTGTGTTTGCTTTGTCTAAAGTCCATGACCATCTCCTTCGTCTTCTTCACATTGATGCGGAGGTTGTTCTTCCTCCACCAGCTCTCCAGATGTTCCACCTCCTGCCTGTAGCTGGATTCATCATTGTTTGTGATGCATCCCACCACTGCTGCATTGTCCGCAAACTTTACAATATGACAGCCTGGATGGATAGGTGCATATGTGAGCTGAGTGAACAGGAGGGGGCTCAACACACAGCCCTGAGGGGAGCCAGTGTTGATGATTATGGGGGAAGAGGAGATGTTGTGGAGCCTCACAGACTGCGGCCACTTTAGATTAGTCTCTTTAGAATGATTTGTTCAATTATCTTTGTAGAGATGTAGTTGAGTGCTGTGTGAATGTGTGTGTGGAGGTAAATGAGTGCACAAATTGTGTTGTAAAGTGCTTTGAGTATCTTGATAGAAAGCCACTTTATAAGTACAGTCCATTTGTATGCCATGCTACGCTAACTATACTAATGTGGCTCTACTGAAAATTGAGAAAATTAGGGTAAAAAAATTTTTTTTGGTGTGAAAATTATTGTCCATTTTCACATACAGACACTGTGATCCACATATAGTGCTGTTTCTGACCGAATTAAATCTTACGCTTATTACCATAATATTGGTTTTGGAAATAATAATTTCTGCTCAAACTTTTTAAAACCAAATTATTAGATACAAATTAAAAAATGTACTTTTTTTGTGTGTGAACACAATTGGGGTGAATAGACTTGCAGAACAAATACATAATTAAAGAAAAACTTTAAATTTTCCCTAGTCTGACAAATAATGTTTTTTTTTACCCCTTTTTGTGAGTGTTTTCATGGTGCAGGAAGATAATTGTTGTTCATGACAGATCTTTGACAGAATAACATAGTATTACAGCATACTGTATACTCTGTATGACTGCAGTAATCACAAAAGTAGCAGATTTAAAATCCATCAGATGGACTATATGATTTGATCTGATGGGGTAAATCAGGCAAAATCTAATATTTATGTCTTGTTGCCTTGACAACTAGCAGCACAAAATTCCCAGTTTACGTTTTCAAAGTGGAGTAACAGCTTTCACGTGTGAGCAGATGGGCCTTGTTACGGGTCATAACGCAGGCCCGTATAGCTGCTCAGTCCAGGGGGTGTTGTTCCACACAGACGTAAAACCTGGACACATTCCATTCATGTTCACCAATTTATAACACAAGGAAAGCTGTGTTTCACTCATCTCCCTTAACATTAATTGGTTAATTCGCTTACTGGATCCACTAATGTGAGAAAGGATGGACGCCACGTGAAGAAAACATATGTCACACTGTCTTTAGATAAATTTTATGAACTAACTTGTGTTAGTGCTAATGGACTCTGAGTTTTGATAAATGGGTCAATGTCTGAGGAGCAGTTTGTGAGTAAAAACAGACACTTTGTGGGGAACATGACGTGTTACTTTTGAAGTCAGGACTTGGATCTGGGACTGATGTCACGCCAATCCTTACTGAGTTCCGTGGACATGGAAACATTTGTGGGATTTCCTGACTTCTGTGCTCACTAACCAGTTTTATTTATTTTATTATTTTTTAACAGTGATACAAGCCAAGATTTTTTTTTTTGTATTTCTCTACATTTTACACCTTTTAAAATACTAGCAATATTTTTAGCAACCGATCTTTGACTGCAAGCTCTATCCATCCATCCATTATCTTTACCTGCTTCTTCCTTTTATGGTCACGGGGGTCACTGTTGCCCATGTCTAGCAGTCACTGTGCAAGAGGTGGGGTACACCCTGGACAGGTTTCAGGTCTATCACAGGGACACAGAGACGAGACAAACAACCATTCACTCTCTCACTCACACCTAGGGACAATTTAGCGTTACCAATCAGACTAACATGCATGTTTTTAGTGGGAGGAAACAGGAGTACCCGGAGAAATGTACGAAGAAAACATACAAACTTCAGAAAGGCCCCAGCTGGGTTTTGATCTGGCGACCTTCTGTGCCACCCTGGCTGCAAGATATTTAATGAAATACAAAGTGACGTTTAAAAAAACAGTGTTTCCTGCGGCTATGTCCACGTTTTATGTGCATGGCAGCCATGTTGGATAAGTCTTTATGCACGTTTGTTCACTGTGATGATCCCTGAAGAAGGGAATGGATGAAATATATATATATTTTTTAAATCAGTAAAATTATTTGAGTTATGAACGTTTTGATGTTGGCTAAAGTTATGATGGCCATCTTACACTGGATTAGCTCCAATAACTAATCAATTGTAGATGTCCAGTGAGGGTTTCATTTACATTCGTCCTCTATTTTATGAGATACAGTATTGTGCAACCAGGGCGAACACATATGCACATAAAAGCATTTACAATGTTGCTCACTACCCAGAGGTGGGTGATACTGAATAGTGGTTTGTTCTATTGCACTGACAGTTATGGTTGTAGTCACAAATGATCTTGCATGATTGCTAATATTTAAACTTTTTTTGTTTCTTTCTCTATCAAAGACCCCTTCATTTTAGCAGTATGGTACTTCCCAACTTCCCTGTCCCAGAGCTGGATGCTACACTGAAAGAAGTGAGCCGTGTTCTGCAGCTCACCCTAAGTCCTGATCTTGACCTGGAGTTCAAAAGCACGCTGGAACAGCAGAGGAGCGTTCTTGAAGAAGCTCAGCAGAAACTGAAAGTCGTTACTGCGGGCCAAGAAAACTGGGTGACACAGCAGTTCAAGAGAGGTTTGTTGTCCTGCGCAGACCCCCTGCCTACTTCAACTGCACTCCCCGTTGTTCTTCTTCCATCTAAAGCAAAGGGATGTACCCAGTTGGGGAGGGCAGCAGCTTTGCTTTGGGCAGCAGCAAAGCTGTACAGTCAGCCCCTCTTGTTAGAGGGTGATGTTCCCATGGAGCATACTCAGCAGGCAGAAGTCTTCGCCGCCAGCCGCATTCCTGGCAGCAATCAAGATGAAATTAAGGTGAGTCAATTTCCAGGACACACTTGGCGATAAGCATAAAAGTATTTCTAGAAAGATGTTCAGATGTAACCACAACTGTCAGTTTGTTTCATCATAACACACCACTGTCACATTTGTCTTAGTATTTTACTAGACTATATTGTTTTTATTCACAGGTCTACCCAAAAAGTCTTCATGCCATCATCACCTGTGTTGGTGGAGTGTTTCCTGTTGATGTACTGTGTCATCCCAGTGCTGATGGACCAGTCGCTGCACGATCATTTCCAGACATCTACAACCAATTAGTTCAGGTGGTGGATCAGCCCAGAGTAGCGAAACAGAGTGATCTGCCTGTCATTTGCAGCCTCTCAGCTCTGGAGCGCAAGTCTTGGGCTGCGTACAGGGAAAAGATACAGGAACAAGGAGGAGAGGCTTTGACATCGCTGGAGCTGATGGAGAGCGCCATCCTTGCACTCTGCCTGGAAGACTGTGATGCACCTTCTGAACTGGCTGATGTCCTTAATGCCGTGAGGCTCAGTGGAGGAGGAGACAATCCATGTTTGAGATATTATGACAAGGTATATAAGATTAACAATAAAACCTTGAATTACGTTTCAAGAACTTTATTTGGACAGTCTTGTAAAAAAAAGTAGTAATTGGTCACTGTCTGTCAGCCAAAACAAACTAAAGTTTAGAATAATTCCAATATGTTGTCATAAGCTTAAAAAAAACTTTAAATTCATGCAAAACATTGTCATTACCAATGGGACCTAATATTTGTGAGGCTTAAACTGTAACAGTATAATACATTTGCTGATGTATGGAAGGCAAATTAGCCAAATTAATTGTATTTAAATATGTTTTTGCAGGTAACAAATCTGGTTGTCTTCAAAGATGGCACCGCTGGGATGGTGTTCGAGCACAGCGCTGTGGATGGGATGGTAGCAGCTCTTGTGACTGAAAGTGTGTACAATCTGTCTGAAACTGTTGATTTAAACCTTTTCCTTCATGACACAGACAATATTATCAAGTCTGACTCAGTGAGCAGTTCTACTCCTGTTTGTCCAAATGCCCTAACCTTTCCGTTGCAAGGGATCGGTACTCCCAAACAAAGCCCTGAATTAATAGCAAACCATCAAGTCCTCACTTTTGACCTGCCTTCTTATCCAGATGTATTTTCTACTCTCAGAGGGCAGAGGGGCCTGTATGATGCTTGGATCAACTTCTCCTTGCAGCTCTCCCTGAGGCAAACTCTTGGAGAATCTGCAACTGGTCACATGCTTGTCACACCAACCCACATGCGGCACTACAAACATGGTCGTTGTGATCCTACTTACACGCTCACCATTCATTCTCTAAATTTAGTAAATGCCTTGTTGTCTCGCATTTGTCCTGACAACACAATCCAGTACACCAATGATTTACTGCAATTGTTCCATGTGGCATTTCTGGAGCACAAGAACCTCATTAGAAACACCAAAACTGGCCAAGGTGTGGGTCCTCACTTGGCTGCCCTACGTCGATTGTTGCCATCTGACAATCCACTAAAGAGATTCCTGAACCCTTTTGGGTGTCCATCGGTGTACCTCACAGGTGTTGATCTGATGGAAGGTGTGGAGTGTGGTGTAGGAAATGTTTATGCCCAAGACCAGCTAGCTGTTACCTACCTTGGGAAGACAGACAAGGTGCGCATTATACTTAATGGAAAAGGGACTTTTGCAGTAGCTTTGGAGAAGCTCCAAGAAAACCTCAATATGAATTTGAAATCGATGATGCTTCTAGCTCTAAGATATGGCATTGCAAGCCAGATGGGAGCGCTGAGGTGTTTATTCAAACAGGGTCAGACAGAGGAGAAGATTC
The DNA here is from genome assembly GCA_031762315.1 of Hypsolebias antenori. Lineage (NCBI taxonomy): Eukaryota > Metazoa > Chordata > Actinopteri > Cyprinodontiformes > Rivulidae > Hypsolebias > Hypsolebias antenori. The sequence continues at coordinate 4,958 of JARVGS010064017.1, forward strand.
ACTGCACAGGGGGTCCAGCCAAAGGCAAAAGCACTGTTGACAATGACAATGGGTTCAACTACACTTTGGTGATTCATGGTGGTGCCGGAGAAGAAATTATGCTGAATACCAAAGTGGCAGAAATTATAGAGTTTGCTCTACAAACAGCCTTAACTATTGGGTCCCAAGTACTCCAACAAGGAGGCAGTAGTCTGGATGCTGTTCAGAGGTCAGTGGAAGCTTTAGAGGATTGCTTCCTGTTCAATGCAGGCAAAGGCTCAGTATTTAACAAAGATGGCAAAAATGAAATGGAAGCAGCTATTGTTGATGGAAATGGAACGAGGTCAGGATCTGTTGCTTGTGTGAAAAGCATTAAAAATCCAATCAAAGCAGCCAGATGTGTAATGGAGAGGAGTTCCCATTCACTGCTTGTGGGAGAGGGAGCTGAAGAGTTTTTTCAAGGCTTGGATGATAAAGAAAAGCCTGTTGGGCCAGAGTATTTCTACACTGACATACGTCACAAAGAGTTAATTGTGAAACTCAGTGGTGGAAACGCCACAAAAAACAATCATCCTCAGACTGTTGGAGCTGTGGCTGTGGATTGTTGGAATAGATTGGCTGCTGCATCTTCTACAGGTGGGCTGGTGGGAAAGCTGAAGGGGCGGGTTGGGGATACTGCAGTTGTTGGGGCAGGAATATATGCTGATGACAAGGTAGCTATCACATGCTCTGGAGATGGGGATGTTTTTCTGAGAAACACTGTGGCACAGAAAATAGCCAGTCTATACCACAACAAAGGCTACAGCCTTCGGCAAGCATGTAGGGAAGTGATGGCTGAATGTTTAGAAGGCACGTGTGCAGGAATCATTGCTGTGGACAAAAAAGGTGATGCTATTATTGAAACAAATGCTGGTGTGATGTTTGTGGCCTCAATGATTGGTGGCATTTCACGAGTAGAGGTTCTTAAGCCCATGAAGAGCTTCTCTAGTGTGATCTGGGAAACAGATGAGTTAGTTGCCTTCCTGAACCCTAAGCCCTGGACCCCTGGGTCAACCATTCTGACTAGAAAATGTCTTAGTGGGGAAAGCAGCATCTTCCACCTGCCCATACCTGACTTTGTTGCTATCCTGCAAGGGGCAAAAGTTGTATCAAACTTGCTGTGTGAGCAACTGGGGGTACAGCGTTGTGCCTTGGTTTTTAAACCAACTCCTGATAAACCAGCAGAAATTCGGCTACTCCCACTTCATGGTTTAGAGCCAAAGTGGGAGCCCTGCCTTGCTCATGAAGAGGAATTCCACAGTCACTGTCCTGGTTTCTGTACCTCAAAAAATGGCCCACGTTGGGAGGAAGATAAATTGGCCCAGGTTCAGGCCAACATCAGAAATGCATTGCCAACATCAAGTGCACCTTGTTGCTTTGACTATTTTGGAGATCCCTCCAATGACAACCTGTTTAGCCAGATTATATGTGGTGAGCAGCAACAGTGGAGAGTGTGGGAAGACAGTGAGCATGTTGCTTTCTTAACACCATATCCCAGCAGACCTGGGCAAACTGTTGTGGTGCCACGCAAAGCATTGAACAGTGATGTCTTCAGAATGGATGACTCTGACTACAAAGCACTAATCTTAGCCACCTATAAAGTTGCTCAACTACTACTAAAAGGAATGAAAGCTCAAAACGTTGCAATGATCTTTGAAGGATATGAGATTGACCATGCCCATGTTAAGCTGGTCCCTCAGTTACATTCTCCAGATGACACTAAAACTTTTGAGCTGCAGACAGAGTTTTTCGACACTTACCCTGGATTTGTGTCATCGCTGGATGGCCCATCTGCTGATGCTGAAACCCTCAAAAACATCCACATAAAAATTACTCAAAGCAAGCCTCCTCGTTCATGGGAAGATCCCCAGTCTCACTCCACACTCGCCATCACAAACAAATGGTATCACAATGTCTTCCTGATTCAGAACTGTTTGTTCCACAGTACAGTGGAATATTTCCACAGCTGCTGTCAGTACTCTTATGCTCTGACCCCTCTCACCACAGACACCATTTCCTCACCAATGGGCCTGGGATCTGACTCAGAACCAGTGTCTGTTCATCTGCTAGGACAAGATGTATACCTGGCTGACTCTATGCAGTTCGTACTAGAATACTTTCTTCGCTTTCAGGAAAACCTACCTGGTACCTACTACATATCTCCTAGCTTCAGAGGAGAAGATCCAGATGCCACACACTTGAATCAATTCTATCATGTTGAGTGTGAATTGTTAGGCAACATGGACAATGCAATTTCCATTGCAGAGGGATACTTGGTTCATCTTACCAAAGCCATGTTGAAAAAACACTCAGACATAATCCTGCACACTGCAGGAACCCTTACACATGCCACAACCCTGCTGAAAAAAATGGATGGGAAAACTTCTCTTCCAAGAATCACCCTAGATGAGGCCATTTCAGTGATGCCCTCTGATGACTGCTTAGAATGGGTACAAGACGGCCAGCCACATTTTGGTAGAAAACTAACTCGCAAAGGAGAGCGAGTTTTGATAGAGAAGTATGGTGGTGCTGTTTGGCTAACTGAGATGGACCATCTAGGTGTTCCCTTCTACCAGGCGTATGTGGAGGGCACAGGGCAGTGCAAGGCTAAAGCAGCTGACCTTTTGTTGGGACTGGGTGAGACTCTGGGCCTTGGCGAACGTCACTCCACTTCTGAGCTGGTTCAAGAAGCCCTGAGGCATCATGCAGTTCCAGAGGAGACCTACAAGTGGTACATTAGCATGCGGCAAGTGAAACCCCTCCTCACCAGTGGATGGGGCATGGGGACGGAACGCTACTTGTGTTGGCTGCTTCAGCATGACGATGTCAGAGATATGCAAATCATACCTAGGATGAAAGGAAGGAAGTTCTTGCCCTGAGAAAAAAGACCAGCTCTGTCTTTTAGGTCATTAGATGTGATATATTTGTAGTGACCAAGCCAAAGGACTATACGATGTGGCGTGTGAGCTCACAAATGCATCAGTGATGACCAAAATGTAACTTGGATCTAAATAAGAGTTTCTAAAAATACTGTACTCCATTCCCCACTCCCACCCCCAACTAGAAAACTGCTGTAGTTTTTAGCTGTAGCTGCTTTTTGGAGCTAGAAGGCACAGCATAAACAGGAGACATCTAGAAAAGGAAGCATACTTATGATATTCCAAGAGTGACTTTTTCAAGTGATAAATAAAAAATAAAAAAAATAGCACAGTTGTGGGGGTGATGATTTCATTCATTGAAACTGTTTTTCTTTTTTATTATTTCTTTGTGTGAGACTAAATATCAATTTTGGAAATAACTGCTAACTAAATTTTTATGTTGCAAGAAAAGTGACACATTTCATAAAAAGCAGCTGAAACTAAGAAGCATTCAGTTTCATATTATAATCAGTTTTGGAAGTGTTTTCTGTTTTTCTGTTTCAGTTAATATTTTATGTAAATTATTGTTATTCAAGTCATATTGATTATATTTGAAAGATATCTTGATAAGGTAATTTCTAAATAAATATCAGATTACAAATTCATCAGGATAATTTTTTAATGCAATCACAGTAGTGAGTTTTACTAACACGTATAGTTTGTTGAACAGCATTTCAAGCATAGTAAATAAAGTAATATGTCACAACTGTTTCAAATGAAAATTGTTTACTTAGTGAAAGTTAATTGAAAACTTTTTTGGTTGTTAAATACAGTATAAAGCTGGTTTTGTGTGTTGGAAGTTGTTTAATTTGATTCAATAAAAGTTTCTGATGCAACTTAATGATGATCATATCTTTTTTAAATAAACAAATATATTTTCATTTATAACTCATTGTTTAAATAACTATTTCTAATTAATAGTTACATGTGTTAATTTCTTTTTTTTTTTACATATGGTACTTGCACACATTATAAATATGTGGGGTGGATGTCCAGGAGCCTTGTTTGTGCACATTTTTCACTTAAAACTCATGCAAATTCAAGACCAAGCTTTGCTAATGATGATAAGGCATTTCCTGTTACAGTATGTACACATGGAGCCAAACATTAAATGCAATGTATACAGATGTGCCAGGATAGCTCCAAGCTACAAAAAAGAAGCAGTTAGATAGGACATGGAGGTAGTTGGAGTGGGGACAGGGTGACATGGAGGAGGATGATTCACTGTGGCAATCCAAGAAGAGGGAACAGCTGAAAAAAAAAAAAAAAAAAATTTGTGTGTGCCTTAATGTTTACAGACTGGCTGCTCGGAGCACCTGCCATTTTTTATGCTTGAGAATAGCTATAAAAATATGTTTTCTTCACGTTTGACACAGTTTTGAACCATGTTCCGGCTGTTCTGATTTATTTTACTTGTATGCATCTCAGTAAAGTTTTTGCTAATAATTACTGAAAAAGATACAAAAACAAATAGTTATGAGGGTAGCACACCTATTATTATTCACCCAACTTTCTTAACTGTATCTTATTCTTCTGTCAACTTTAATGTGGCCTGAACTGCCAAGCGTATCTCCAACTCAGTCATATTCTATATAATCTTAGTTATCATATATTGAGCTGAAATTTAGTATTGTCGTAGCTGAGAGTAAATTATACATTCCTAATGTGAATCAAATATCCAAGATGGCCGTCCTAGCTAAAAAGGAAAAAATATGATAACTCGGCCAATTTTAGAGCTAATTAGTTGAAATTTGGTTTATTTCTAGCTAACGATCCCTTATAGACTCTGAATGCAAGTAAAAATAATCCAAGATGGCCACCAGTGCTAAAAAGGAAAAATACAATAAATCAGCCAACTGTAGAGATATTGAGCTGAAATTTAGTGTGGTGATAGCTGAGAACAGTTCCCATCAAATACGTACTGCATCCAAAAAAAAACAAACAAACAAAAAAAAAAAAAAAAAAAACAATATGAACGCCTTAGCTAAAAAGGAAAATATATAAGGCTTTTTTAGAGCATCTGAAATTTGGTATAGTGGTAGCTGCAGCGAACCCCAACACATACAGTACTGTTAAATCAAAATTTTAAATTGGCAGCAGCCTATAGTCCCTGTCAAAATTTCTCCAGAAACTTTTTAGTTTATCTTATAGTGTAGAAGCCATTTGATATAAGGGGATGCTATTTTTTTTATTAAGGGGAGTGGTGGCGCAGAGGTTAGAGAGGATGTGACTGAAGGGTCGCCGGCTCAACTCCCCTGCTCAACTCCCCAGACCGACAACATCGCAATGTGGGTTGAAAAGGTAAAACACCTACACCTGCCTCCACCCTCACCTGCCCCACTCTGGGGCCCCCAGCTGCTTCCTGGGAGCCTTGGATGGCAGCCCATAGCTTCACATGTGTGTGTTCATGTGCAACGGGAAAAATGCAGAGAAGTAATTTCCCCACTAGGGATTAATTAAAAAAAAGGGCAGAAATTAGTATTTGTCCAAGTAAATAAAAATAATTAAAAAAAAATTTAAAACACACCTAAAATAACTTTTTGGATTTGTTTTATCAGCACTTTATTTAATGGAGTAAGCACTACACTGACTACAGTATAAATAAATAATTAAATAAATAAAAATATATACATATATTTATTTTATTTTATTTATTCATTTATTCCTTCATTTAAAAGAAACAGAAACAAAACAAATTCATCAAAAAGATTAAAAACAAACATTGAATGAAAAGGGTGCAGAAAGAAGAAAAAAAAATTCTTACGTCTGCCCCTTATTTAAAAATAAGTAAAAAAACTCAGGCTTGAACAATCCCCAAAGCGGGGGAAAAAAAAAAAACATCAGGCATCCTTCACGTGTTATCATACTTTCCTAACAATGTTAACTTAATCATCTTTTTAAACATATACATTTTTAATACCATTCCATACCATTTTATTTATAGAGCATTTAAAACAGCAACAAGGCCAACCAAAGTGCTGTACAAACAAACAATCAACAGGCAACACATAAACAACATACAAAATGAAGTTAAATCAGAATATAGACATAAAAATGTCGCAGGTTATAAATATAACGACCAACCCGTGTGACGTAAACAGGTCCAAAACTCAGATCATCTGGTGTTGAAAGCTACAGAATAGTAGTGGGTTTTTAAACATCATTTGAAAACCCAGAGGGAGGGGACTGTCTGACGAGCAGAGGTAACTCATTCCAAAGTCTTGGGCCTGCTACAGAGAAGGTCCTGTCACCTCTGCACTTAAGACGAGTTCCTGGAACTGTGAGGAGCAACTGGTCTGCTGACCTCAGAGAACGTGGTGGGACATACGGCTGTAGCACATCAGAGAGATGGGGCGGTGAGACTGTTCATCGGTTTGTAGACTTACAGAAGTATTTTGAACTGGATATGAAGGTGAAATGGTAGCCAGTGCAGGGAAGCCAAAACTGGTGAAAAGTGCTCTCTTTTGCCTCTACTGGTTGAAAAATCAGGCTGCTGCATTCTGGACCAGTTGTCGCAGTGCAATGGTGGTCTGACTGATACCAAACAGGAGCGAATTGCAGTAATCAACCCTAGATGTAATGAATGCGTGTATTACTGTTTCCAGGTAATTTTTGGACAATATGGGCTTCAGCTTAGACAGTTGCCTCAGCTAGAAAAATCAGGATATAACAATCATGGTTACATGACTGTTGAGTTTCATGGAAGGATCCATTATCACTCCCAGATGTGTGACTGTTTTTATGACATGGCTAGAGCAGAAAGGTTGATGCAGAAGGTTGATGCAGTGGTTTGAAATCATGTCGTTGGGAGGGAACAAAATGACTTCAGATTTCTTTTTATTGAAATTTAAAGCCGTCCAGTCCCTGATATCAGCCAGGCAGTTGGACAGAGGTTGAATAAAGCATGTACCATTTTGCCTCAGGGGGAAGTAAATTTGATAGTCATCGGCGCAGAAGTGAAAAGGTATGTTGTGTTTCCGGAAAATAGCACCAAGTGGCAGCAGGTATAACTAGAATAGGAGAGGACCCAGGATGGACCCTTGCTGAACCCCCAATTTAAGCACTGCCGCTGGACTAAAATCTTTGATGGAAACACAAAAGGATCTGTCAGCGAGGTAGGATCTGAACCAATTGAGGGCTGACCCTGTGA
>JARVGS010064021.1:0-11099 GCA_031762315.1 Hypsolebias antenori
GAATGTACGCTGGTGTTGTGTCACGTTGAAAAAAACGTGTTTAAAAAGCCGTTTACCGTTCTTTTTCCGACTTACGGCCAAAATCCGGACTTACGTTTGCCACGTGTTTTCAATTCCGGGTTACGTTCAAACTGGGTTACGTTCAGTCCGTAGGAACGGAACTCGAACGTAACCCGAGGACCACCTGTATTCACAGCCTTTGCTTAATACTTTATTGATCCACTTTTGTCAGAGTCAGTTTATTTGTCATTCACACCACATGTGGAACGAAATTGTGTTGACAGGGTCCCAGTTACATCCAACAATAACATGTAAAAATGAAACAAGCAAACAAACAAAAATAGTAGGTGTTTTGTTTTGGCAGGAAATACAGCCTCAAGTCTGCTTGAAATTTTTGCCACTAGCTTAGCACGCCTAACTTTATTCCAGGACATTCACAGAGTAGTCCAGGACCACGCTAGGAATGTCCTGGAGTGGTCTAGTCAAGTCCAGACTTGAATCTGATTGAACATTTCTGGAGATATCCGCAAATGGCTGTGCATGGACCTCTCATCCAACCTGATGGAGCTTGAGAAGCACTGCAAAGAAGAATGGAACAAACTGCCTAAAGCTATGTGTGCTAAGCTTGTGGCATCATATTCAAAAAGACTAGGCTTTTAATTGCTGACAAAGGTGGATCAACAAAGTATTAAGCAATGGCTGTGAATGCTTACGAAACTATGATTTCATTGTTTTCTTTTTTAAATAAATTTGCAAAAATCTATAAAATCATTTTTCACATTGTCATAATGGGGTATTGTGTGTAGAATTTTGAGGAAAGAGATAATTCAATAAAATTTAGAGTAAGGCTGTAACATAACAAAATGTGGAAAAAGCAATGCACTGATACTTTCTGCATTCAATGTACTGATGCTTTTCTTTTGCTTAAAATAAAACACTATGTTTTCAACTTGGAATTCTATGCAAGGTTTTAAAAAAATAGAAATACTCATGCACGTTTGTTTAAACAAGGATGAACCAGACTTTGCCCTCTTAGTGATAAATGTTCACTTGACACAGCAGTTGCCACATACATATATTTTTCTTGGCTGTATGGCTAAAATGCACAAGACAAACTATAATTAAGCTTACACACACTGAAGTCAGCTGCTGTGATACAAAGTGTCAGTCTCTGCATCATTTCTGTTCTATGCTTCCTGTTATGCATTTTCTGCACAGTTTGGTTGAATACACAAACACACACAGATTGCTGTTAGCCTAGACTTTTCTGGCTTCTTCCCTTCATCATTGTCTTTGTCTTTAATGTCATTCTATTCTCACTTGCTCAGTTATTGAGTTATCTATTCCTGGACACTGCTGCACCTGCTTGGTCTAGCCATCTCCTCTTATTGGGTCCTTTTTGAACCCTAGTCCCACTTTTACTGTCACGCAACTGGGTTTTATGTGTGTGTGGACCTGATCTGAGAAGGAATATACTAAAGCTTCAAAGATGTGAATAAATAAGAACCAAATAAAGGCTAGAAAGAGGAGAGATTTGAGGCGGTAATCCTTCACCAGCTTACCCCAGCATAATGTCCTCACACCTGCACTCTTATCCCCATCTCGTCATCTCCTATCTGCCTACCTATTCTCTCATTCCGTTTCTTTATATCCCTTACCAACAAGAGAGAGGCTATCTCCGAAGCTGTGTCAGCGATCAGCATCTCTCCACTCCCCCTCCCTCTCATTTTTCTATGTTTCCCAGAGGACAGTCGGGGCATAAAGGGAAGAACAGGCCTTGCAAAATCTATTCAACAAAATGAACAGGGATTGGGCTCTTGGCTTTGAGTTTCGACAGATAAATCTAATGGCAAAAGTGGGCAACAAACGATGCTGTGTGTACGTGTGTGCACGTATAGCTTCAGTTGAGGCAAGATATAGAAATGCAGTTATTTAAATCCCTGTGCTAGCTGACTTTCTCAGAATGTGTAGGGGTGTTTGCATAGGAATTTCCAAGAGAGGCTGCACTGGGCACTGCAGTTTCTTGAAATGCGTGTGCTGCCAGCTCACTCTCTTAAAGTGAGAGTGTTTACTGTTTTAATCTGTTCAGTTGGACTTGTTTAAAAAGTAATCAATATTCCCAAAGTCGACATGCCATTATCTTCAACAGTGCATTTGTCTGCTTATCTGTCCCCACATTAGTGTGATAAGATCATTAATACTAATGAGGAAACACATTGTATCTTAATCAAGATTTAGTTAGGTTGTTGTCAGAAGTCAGAAATGAAAGAAGGGGAAATGGTTTTTTTTTACGTTTGTTTGACTTTTTAATTCAGCTTCTAGAAAAAGTTCACTAAGCTGTGATAAATGACAAAAAAAAAAAATCAACAAATATGTGTTTTTAATCACAATTTTTGTTATCAATGGACTCTGTAGTTTAAATGCTGGACTTTTTCAGCACCTCTAATATTCCTGTTAAATTGACATTTAGCTCAGTCGTCTGACACAAGTAAACACTTGCTTCCATGTACATTTTTTTGTTGCTGCTCCATATTGTTTGTCTGTCACCTCACTACAACTCCGTTGACACTTTCGGTGTACAACTGACACTCTGACACACAAATTCACAGAAAGTTGTGCACACACAGTTATTATCTCCTGGAACAATACTAATAGATGCATGCACTGCTGCGAGGAAACTGTTTGTGTCTTTGCTGCCAACAGTGGGAGGGTGAAGGCTTGCCAAATCTCCTCCACCCTGAGCTTCTTCCTTCTCTTCTATTCTCTCCCCAATAACAAACTATAACCTTTGTTGCACTCAAATGTTTTGATTTATTCAGATGTTTTTACTTTGAGTTTTATGCTTCAGAATGTCATTTAAAGACATTTTACTAAAATCAGGTGCAAGCTAGGTTAAGCTTGCACTCAGTCCTATTTGGTAAGGAAAGACATTCATTAAAAAAATATTATAACTGGCCCCCATTGGACAGGTGGACTCATGAGTTAGGTGGTTGAGAATGAGGTCACACAACTTTGGCCTGCAAAAAACCCATGATTCACTTGTTGTAAAACTTGTAGTTCTGAAGAGTTAACTGAATGTAACAGATCTGTGCTAACCGTTGTACAACATTACAGGGCATACTTGGAGCGATGATTATTTTTGGTGGACTAGTTTAGGGTGTATTTGTCACAGTTCAACATATTACAGTTTTTTTTTTTTTATTATAATTAATCCAGGTTGGCGAAACCAACTAAAGACTCTAAAGTATTTGGTTTGTCTAGAGCAGGGGTCTGCAACCTTTACAATCAAAAGAGCCATTTTACGCCTTTGTTCACTAAATTAAAAGTGCTCAGAGCCGCAACATGCTACATACAACTGTGGTTATCAACTGGTGGCCCATGGGTCACTTTAGGTTTGTTGGAAGGGACTTTTGTGGCCACTAGGGGTGACATTATAAAACTAAAACAACTAATAATTTCTATTTTTGCAATTTAAGACAAATGGAAAAAAAAAGATTATTTTAAAGAGAGAGTTTGCTAATTAATAAAAACTATGAACCATACAAACCTTTTATTGTGGAAAAATGAATTAAGTATAGAAATAAAGAATAAAGTTAAAGTTTTACTTATTGTACTTGTTGCAATATCCACATATTTGCAAATGAAATTACATTAAAAACTGCTGAAACTAGTCGTTTTTTGTTGTTTGTATAACAACCAATTCGGTTTTGGTCAAAGCTTGAAAGAGCCGCTGCAGAGGGACCAAAGAGCCGCATGTGGCTCCAGAGCCGCAAGTTGCAGACCCCTGTTCATGACAAAAACCAATGCAGACTTGTTTCTGTTTTTAGTATTTTATATCATTTTATAATGTAGCTGCTTTTGTTTTTTTTTAAATATAATTTCTTCTATTTACTTTTTAATTTTATGTTTTTTCTATGATTGTTTGTTGTTGTCTGTACCTCATCTGTGTTCTTTGTTAGAAACAGGTCTCTCTTATAAATGAGTCCAAGAGGCTAAATGAGACTGACGTGTATAAATAAAGGTTGAAAGAAAAAACTCTAAACAGAAACACTTTTGAGATAAAACAGAGCATGAACGGTTTCCTAAACCAGCTGAAAAACACACAAAAGCACTTTTTAAATATTTCTGCATTAAATAATAACCATTCAAAAACGTAAAAGCCAACGAGCAAAAAACACAAAAAAGTCAAAAGCTGCTTCTGTTTCCAGTTATTTTGTAATTTTCAAACACATCATGTTGATTTTTCTGTGTATATGCTCAGATGATGTTACCCATCATATAGTAGGCGATGGCTGAAAACACAAATATCGGGATCATGCGGTTCGGGATGAGATCAGCAAAGATCTTTGACAGGAAGTAAACAGATGTACGGTAATAACCGCTGGAGTTCTCGTGACTGCAATACCAATAAACAACAACACGCACAAATCACATGAATGTACAAACAAAACAACATGATCAAGTGTCTATTGCTGCTGTATGAGTATATCAGTGTGCGTAGTTTAAGAGTGATGTCTGCTGTGCATGACACTTTGAATAATCCAATGAATTTAATAATGTCGTTAGAAAATATATTAAAAGACAACAAAACAAAAAACAACACCTCTCAGTTCATTTTTACAAGTTCAGTCTGTGCAACTTTAGCCTTGTGAATATTATCAAAAGTATAATTTTGCTACAAAATTGACAGTAATTTTCTTCATCATAGAGGAACCAAACAATAACATCAGTACATAGAAAACCAAGCTTCTATTTCTTTAAGTTTTCCAATCATTGTTTTAGGAAATTATTATGAAATGCAAAAGAACAATGTGAACAAATTAGTTTAAGGCTGAGTGCTGTATTAAACTGGAAACTAGAAAGGTTTTTATTTTTTAAATGCAAAACAAAAACTGAAAGATTTGGTTGATATTTTTAACATGAGGAATGCCATGAGAATATTATACAATGATATGAGTGCACTTATAACTTTGTCACTTACATGAAGATCACTCTTTCATTGATAAAGAGTTCAACAGCAGAAAGATTTCCAAACACCATGTTGATAATAAGGAAGAAGAACGCTCCACTCCTGTCACAGATGGAGGAAGATGAAGGTTGGTCCATCACTTCATCAGCTCGGACTGAATTTTAAACTTGCGAACAATTAAACAAGATAAAAATCATTCTGTCATTGTGAAATATCTACTAATTTCATAAAATTTATCTTTATTTGGAGCTGACATTATAACCTTACAATATGTAACCACACTTGACTTTTGTTTATTATATTTTTGTGATCCTGCCATTTGACTAATTGATTTTAATTTTCTTTACTCATTTATGTTCTGTCACCAGCATGTCCTGTGAAATTAAAGTAAAGCAGTGAAAAAACTCTCATTGATAATTCTATTTCCATTTCACTGAATATATAGTTCATTCCCTTTAAAGTGAGGTTCTTTGGCAAAATGAACAATAAATATCTTACCTGTTGTAGATATATTTTAAATTACCTCAGATGTGAGTAAAAGAACAATTCTTCCACACAAATCTTCACAGCTTTTTGTGTAAATGCTAAAAATCATGAATGTGGTGAATCTTTACATTATTTGTTAGTTTCTCATCATATGCCCATTTACGTTAAACAACACGTTTTGCAAGCACAAATAGCAGCAGCAGCTAGCTGTAGCTCTTCCAGTGCAGTCTGGGGCACTTCCATTGGGAACATCATGATGCTTCTGCTGGAATATTTGTGTACTGAATGTTCACATGAACTGGTATGAATTATTTTCTAGATTGAAGTAATCCACTTTAATCTTAGCCCCACTTGAACCGGCTGCTAGCTTGTCAGTCTGGTCAGAGTTAAACTGTTTTTTTCTCCAAACTGAGGCTGTCTAAGAAGTTATCTACAACAAGCTAGATGTTAATCGTTCTAAAAGTTTCCACAGAACATTTTGTCTGTACTTCTAAGCAATATAATTTGGATTAAAATGGGGCATGCATACTTTGAGTTGCAGGTTGTGTTGCTACCTGTTCTGTAAAGCCTCGGGCAGAGTCAGGGGTATCTGGTAGTAAATGAGTCCCACCAGAATCCCAAAAAAGATGTTGAGAGCCAGCTGTGCGTAAGAGGTCTGAGGGTTCCTCAAAATGTTCAGCACTGTCCGGCCACACACCACCCGCATCTGTTTCACACATTAAATAACAACTTGTGTGTTTTAAGCACTGTGTGCGAGTTCAACCTGCGGGCAGCCAAGTTCAGTGATATAACAGGTGAATGGTTCTCATAAACTCATCTGTTTCTGTTAATCATTGTCTCAGCGGAGATTCTCATTTCCTTCACTGTTGTAAACAAAAGAAATGTACATCTCTGCCCATGCAATGTTCAAATGTACAGGCTTGTTGACCTGATAGAGGAAAGAGGTGACATAAGCAGGTGCCTGTTCTTCACTGGTGGCCACCCCAGCGATGCTCTGGGTCACGTCCTCCAGCTCCGCCATCACGTTCTCGTGCAGCTGCGACTGGTGGTAATGTGTTGCCAACGCGTTTTTATCATTGGCCACTAGGAGTAAAACATCACACACGACAGAGGCACAAACAAGGGATGGATTCAACTTTAAATACTTTATAAAGAGCAAAGAGGGAACTGTTTTCTGCACGTGAAGTCTAAAACCAGACTTCTGTTTGTTAGAGATCAAAACAAAACTGATTATGTAAAATGTTTAATCTTTGGAGGACTGTTTTCTGCCAACTAAATGAGTCATTCAAAGCAGGATTCATGAGCTTTCTAAACCAGTGGCTCTCAAACGGGGGTTCCTGGACCCCCAGGGGTCTGCGAGCCAATGCTTGGGGGTCCGCAAAATAAATAAATAAATTGTACAAGCACGTAGATGTTTAACAACCTGTTAAAATGCAGGATATCACATCTACTTTATTCAAAATTTTCTGGGGGAGGACCCCCAGACCCATGTAAGAACTTTGTTTAAATCTTTGGCATGCAGGAACGTTACTTTCATTTTAACTCTGTCTGACTCAAGTGTCTACATTTTCTACTCCCAAGTGTAAAAACATAGCTATTAGGCATGAACGTTTTTGTCAGCCCCTTTCTGTTTTGTATAAATTACCTGCAGTTAGCGTTTCTGCTGTTGACATTGCTTCTCCGTTTGTGATATCCATGAAGAAGTCAGCGGGGTTGTTGAAAGCTTCGATCTGATATCCTGTCCAAACATGGAAACACAGATTCAGCACATCCTCATGCAACTTTCTAATGAGTGCTCTATGTGTAGGGAAAAAAACAGTCTAGATAAAGACGTTTAAATGAGTTATAGCAAGAGAACTGATGAAAAATAAAAGGTGCCCTCCAGGTTATAAAGGTCTTCATACTGGGATGATACGCAAAAGTATTAGAATGAAAAATGTGTGACTTATGATTTTTAAGCACCACTTTTCATTCTTCTTTAAGTCTGACGTTCATGGCATGGACACAAAGTTCATACCGAGGCCTGTAAAGTAGTCGAGAGCATGCTCCGCTGCTCCTGCGTACACTATCTCTCCTTTGTGCATCAGGGTCAGGTGGTCAAACTGCTTGAAGATGGAGTATCGTGGCTGGTGAATGGAGAAGATCACCGTCTTCCCTTTTCTGGAGAGCCTGGACACATGTTTGAACATTTCCATTAAGTTCCATTTTTTTTAAAGCAAGAAATGGTCATGAGCTTATTTGCTCGACAGCAGTAAAAAATGTGCTCCAAGCCAACAATAACTATGAAATTGCATTTCCTGTGAAAATGCAGTATGAATGTTCATTACAGAAGAACTTGCTGGGAAAAACAACTAAATTTAACTTAAAAAAATGCTGAAATGTGGCTGAAATGTAAGAACAAGCCATTAGCAGAAGAAAGCAGAAAAACGTTTGCTGAATTAGCTTAAAATAAGCAGAAATGAGTGTATAAATTATGAAATTAGCTAAAAATAAATAAATAAATAAATAAAAATGAAATCGGCAGAAAAATAGCTGAAAAGTTCCTGAAAAGGCAGGAAGAAGGTTAAGTTACCAGAAGGAAGTAAAAAGAGCTCAAATGAGTTCAAAATGTGGAATTAGCTGAAAAAGTTAAAATTAACATAAAACCAGCTAAATAGTAGCTGAAATAGCAAAATGCTGAAACTAGCAGCAAAAAGCTTAAAGGAGAATAAGCAGCTTAAATTTGCATAAATGAATTAGGCTGAAAGTAGCAGAAATTACCAGAAAAATGTGAATTAATCTGAAAACAGCTTACTGTACATTACCAAAAAAAATAAAAATAAAAATAAAAAAATAAAAAAAAAATGCTAAAAAGCTAGCTGAAAAGATAGAACAAGCTTAAATTAGCAGAAGAATGTTTGCACAGTTTGGCTGATAGAAGCAGAAATGAGAAGAAAAAAGTGGAATTCATTTAGGAAAAGCTGAAATTAGCAAAACGAAAATAGATTAAAAGTTGCTAAAAAGAAGACTGAAGCTTAAATCAGCAGAAGGAAGTGGAAAGAGCACACATTTTGCTAAATTAGGCTGAAAAAGTTTAAATGACTGCAAAACATGTGGAAATAGCTGAAAAGCTAAAATTAACATAAAACAGCTAAATAGTAGCTGAAATGACAGAAAAAGCTGAAACTTGCAGAAATTAGCTGAAAGGAGCAGAAAAAAGTCAGAAGAAGCACAACAATGTTGTAGTTAAAAGAAAGAATCTGAAAGGAGCACAAAACAGCTAAAAAACAGCTGAAATTAGCTGAAAGTAGCTGAATTTTATTTAATTTGCACAAGGAAGCTGAAAGAAGCTGAACGTTTGAAGATGAAGGAGGAGTAAAAGTTTGTAAACGCATCTAAAGATTTGAAGGATGCAAAATGAGCTCAGTTCATTTCCTATGCAAAAAATAAATAAAATGACAGAAAAAGCCAAATATTTCAAAACGCTAAAGTTACACCAACACCAAAAGTCATAACACCCTTCTCCTGAAAGAGCTGAACATTTTGATATATGATTTACTGAAATGGCAAAAAAATTTGTGGAATGAGAAAAATGCTGAAAAATGTACAGAAGGAAAATGGATCACAATAGTGTGAATGTTTCATAAACATTCACACAACTAGAGAAATTGCATTTCCTACGAAAATGCATGTGTGAATGCCTTTTGCTCAAGAATTACCTTAAAACAGCTTAACAGTAGCTAAAGAAGCATAAACAAATTTAAATTAGCAGAAGGAAGCAGAAAGAGCAACAAGTTTGCCCACTTAGGCTGAAAGAAGACAAAAATATGTGCAAAAAAGTTGAAGTTATCTCAAGAAAGCAGAAATAAACTGAAAACAGCTGAATATTAGCTAAACAAACAGAAAAAGCTTAAATTAACAGAAGGAAGCAGAAAGATCAGAAGTTTGCTCAATTAGGCTGAACGAAGCAGAAATTAGAACAAAAAAGTGGAAATTAGAAAAAGTTGAAATTTCCCCAAAACAGCCGAATAGATGATAAAATGGCAGAAAAGAGCTTAAATTTATTAGCGGGAAATAGAGAGAACACTTTTTGGCTGAATTAGGGTGGAAAAAATACAAATGAGTGCAAAAAATGTGGACTTGGCTTGAACAAGCCTAAATTAGCATAAAAATTTTCAATAGTAGCTGAAATAACTAAAATAAAAGCTGAAACTAACAGTGATAACCACAACAGATCATAATCTGAAATATCTAAAACAATCTGAAATAAGTATAAATACTGTACTGTATTCACAAAAAATGAAAACTATCAGAACGAAGCAGAAATAAACAGAAAACAACTGAAATAATGAGAAAACAGTTGAGAATGATAAAAACACCAGAAAGAAGCTTAAATTAGCAGGAATAAAAAAGAGCATAATTGTGAATACTGTAATCTGAAATATCTGAAACAATCTTAAATCTGAAAAAATCTGAAATAAGTAGAATTAAGTACAAAATGTGGAAATTATCTGAAAAAGCTAAAATGAGCAAAAACAGCTGAATGTTATCTAAAATAGCAGAATGAAGCATAAGTTAGCTGAAGGAATTAGAAAGAGCATAACTGTGAATAACCTGAAATATCTGAAATAATTTGAAATTAGTAATAATTCACACAAAACATGGAAATTATCTGAAAAACAGCTTAAGATAGCAAAAAAACAGCTGAATATTATCTAAAATAGCAGAAAGGCGCTTAAATTAGCAGAAAGAAGTGAGTAAAGCATGATTTTGCAGAATCAAGCTGGAAAAAGTTGAATTTATCGTTAAAAAAAGATGTGGATTTGGCTGAAAAAGCTGAAATTAGCATAAAAAGCTAAATAGTAGCTAAAATAACAGAAATAGCTGAATTTAGCAAAAATAAGCTGAAAGGAGCAGAAGTAGTTGGAATTAACAGAAATAATTTACAAGAAGCACAAAAATATTGTACTTAGCTGAATAAAGTTGAAGTCAGTAAGAAATTTGAAAAAATGGCTGAAATTAGCTGAAAGTAGCTGATGTGTTTTTTTTTTTTTTTTAACATGACAGTACTATGTCTTTGGGTTCGCTCTCATCTTCCACTATACAAATTTCAGCTAAATAGCTCTAAAAATGCCTGAGTTCTAGTACAGTATTTTTTTCCTTTTTGGCTACGGCGGCCATCTTGGATTTTGGGGGGGATTCAGTATGTGATAGGGAACGTTCTCGGCTATAACCTCACCAAATTTCAGCTATATATGTAAAAATGGCTGAGTTAAACCTATTCAAAAGTAGCACTTGCGGCCATCTTGGATTTGTGATTTTATTGCAGCAATTGATGGGAAACATTGTCAGCTATCATCACACCAACTTTCAGCTCAATATGACTAAATTTGATTGATTTATTGTATTTTCCCTTTTTTAACTAAGGCAGCCATGCTGAAATTTTATTTTCAGTCAGAGTCTATTAGAGATCGTTGTCAGCTGCCAATATGCCAAATTTCAGCTGAATAGCTCTAAAAATGGCAGAGTTATCCTAGTTTTTCTACAAAACAGCTGAATACTTGCTAAAGAAATGTAGAAAGAAGCTTAACTTACCAAAAGGAATTGGACGGAGTTTAACTGTGCCAACTAAGGCTGAAAGATGTATAAATTTGAGCAATAAAGT
>JARVGS010064160.1:0-11962 GCA_031762315.1 Hypsolebias antenori
AAGTGGATATATGAGTGTGCAACAGACACATTTAGCATGTATGTAAATTTTTATGTTTGTAGAGATAATTGTGCATTCCCTCTGTCGGTAAGCCAGGCTGTTTCCCTCTTGGGAAGCTTATAGCTGAGTTAAAAGAAGACATCAAGGCAAGGCACTGGAAATATAAGCCCCCCCACCCCACACCCATGACCCTCTCATTGCGTCTATTCACACCCAAACACCCACCCAGGAACAATCTGCTTTCAGCTTCCATCAGTAGCGTTCAGGCTCACCTGGCTTGTTTGATCTCACCGCCTTTGCGATTATATTTTAACAGTGCATCTGATTTACTTCGATTGTGTTAAGCATAATTTAATGTTTTTCCACACGAGCTATTTATCCTTACAGTGTTGCTGTATTTTTGTCAGCAAGGATTGTAGTGATCTAACCTCCTCCATCAATCTTGTCTTTACCCCTACAGGATTAAACTGAGGGCCAGACCACAAATGGACAATAAGACTGGATTCAGTTGACAATATTGACTTCAAAAAATGTTCAATACAAAAACAACTGGACTTTATTTGTAACAGAAGATGTTTCGCTTTTCATCCGAGGAGCTTTTTCAATTCTTGAGTGTGGGGTTCAGGTTATAAAGGCTGAATGAGATAAGATACACACAAGACAAATATTGACTGCTACAGTGTTTTTATTCAAGAAATTAACTTTGGTGGTATTGATTGTATACCACCTTTGCGTCTTAGTTCACAAATCTGAAGGAGAAGTTACAAAAAAATACAATTTAGTATAATATAGCACCAGTCCACACAAAAATCATTAAGACACAGTACAAAACATTCACAAATGCCAATTATTTAAAGTTTTCTGTCTAAAGAATACAGCAGATTGGGTCAAAATATATGACAGACACTGATTTTATTCTTTTTGTTCTTCACAACGTTAATAATTACTACACTTTAAAAATTAATTGTTGCCTGTTTGTTATTTCAGCTCATTATTCTGCATCAGTTTGACCAACTACTGTTGTGATTATTATACTAATTTCATGTACTAAGTAAATGTTCAATTAACATTCTTTATTTGCCAAAAAGGTGATGAATGTTAGTTTGACTTTAGAGATCAGACAGGCATTCAACATTTTGCATCATCACTGCTTTTGTACTCTGTCCCTCCCCCTCAGCATCTCAGCCGTCCATCATGCTGACTGTTGCTGATTTAAAAAAAGGGAGGAAAGGGGTTAGATATTTTTTACTACTAAAGTTTTTTTCAACATGACTGAAAGCTGCATTAGTTGTTCAAAATCTAACGTGTACTAGGGGTTGCATGACATCACATGTTTTTTAAAAGTCGACTTCAACATGATTAAACTCGAGTCGACATTGACTAGACACTGTGACGTCATAAGAACTCAAGATGCCTTATTACCCAAATTCACAGGAACAAAACATCATTTATGCAGAATAACAAAAAAGAAAACAAAAAACAAGAAAACAAAACATTGGGAGCATATATTTATGCTGCTACTATGGGGAGTGGTGGAGCAGAGGTTAGAGAAGGTGGGCCTGTGATCAGAAGATTGCCGGTTCAAACCCTGGTACAGACAACATAAAAATGTGGATGTGGTAAGTGAAGCACCCACACCTGCTCCCACCCCCATTTGCCCCACTCTGTGCCCTTGAGCAAGGCCCTTAACCCCCCACCATCTGCTCCTCTGGGTGTAGATAGCAGCTCTCTGCTCCACACAGAGGGCTGTGGTAGCTCAGTTGTCTATGGTTGCATCAGGAAGGGCATCCAGTGTAAAAATAACTAAGTCGTCGTGCAACTTAATTCGATGTGGTGACCCCTAACGCAGGGAGCAGCCAAAAGAAGAAGAAGATTTATGCTCCTACCATTTATCATACTGCAAATACAGTAAATCATAGGAAAACCAAAACTATTATTAAGCTGCAACAGTGAAAGATACGTGACTATTTTAGAATGGCACGTAATAAACAAAACCAAAAAAAAGAAATGGGGGCGGGCGGTGGTGGATTAAATAAAGTTCACTCACTGTCAATAGTCTCCTCGCTTACGGTTTTTGGTTTTCGATCCTGGTTTACATGTAAGAAAACCAGAGCATCAACATGAGCTAGATGAAGGCTTGCCTGTTTCTGCGTAATGGTAGTTGCAGCAAGAGAGAAAATTCTCTCGCTTGGAGTGCTGGTTGCCTGAACAGTTAAATACCTTCTGCTGAGTTTTGCCAAACTGGGAAATCCATCCTGATTGCTGTCCCACTACTGCAGCGGGTTCACCTTGGTGGGAATCAGCAGTAACGAGAAAAAAAAAAAAACACGGACCTCTTCGGCAGCAGTGGAGCAGCGTGCTGATCTCCTGCCACTCTGGAAATGTAGCCCAAAAATTTGCACAAAATTCTCCTGGAGTCTGGCTTTTTTCCCAGTCGCCGGCTCGCTCTGATTATCAGGTTATTATTATTATTATTATCATCATCACGTGACTGCGACTAGTCGATGTGAAATTAAGAAAACTCGCGAGATGTCCAGGAATCGACTAGTTGATTCAACCACTAATGTATACTGTACATAAAAAAAAAAGAAAAACTGGCCTCATTAGTTATGGTGAAATAAACATTTTAAATATGATTATTTAAATTTTGTTGTTGTAATTCAATCAACTAATATTATTTTTTGCTAAAGATTAGATGCTAAAGTGTTTTGCTTTTTTTTAACTCAAAGTAAAAATGTTAAATTTTAATCAGTGCAGCCCCTGTCTGGACAAGCAGCTGCTTTGATTCAGGGTACTGCCTGCTTTTTAAAAAGCTTTTATTTACTTTATAAATTTGCTTCAGGTCTAGAGCAAGAAAACTAACAGTCCTTTATATTTCTGATGTTTGTAAAAGCATCTTTAGTTTTAAACAGTGACTGATCGCAGCAATGTGAGAGGAACGTTGTGAGGGTGTTCATCCTCCATCTGGACTTGTGTTTATCATTCAGATTCTCTTGAGAGATTCATGGCGACCACACAGAATATCAATCAGTGGAACCACACAGGTCAGGAAACAGGAGATGAAGCGCTGACTGACAGCCCACCTGCTAACGAGGCACGCTGCTCCGACGCTCGGTTTAAACGAGTCTGTCGAGGTGTGATTACAAAATGTGATCATGCTCAGAACCAGCCTTAAACATTTATGGCTATTGGCTTTGAGATTATTTATTTTTAAGAAAACATTTTCATTTATTACATTTCAAACCACTGTTCAATGATATTTTTCTTCATTAATACACAGAAAGTTGACTCAAATAAAGCAGTAAAAGCATTTTTTTTATATGAATAACAGGCTTGTTTTATTCAGTTCACCCTGAAAGTTTGAAGCTTTGATGTTTGACGTTCTCTTGTTTTGTAAAAATTCAAATATTTCCAATATTATTCGCTGTCTGCCTCACAAGCACCGGTGCTCTACGCGGAGAGAAGATGAAAGGCTTAGAGTCCAATGGGGCCCGTCGGAGAAACGCTGCAGCCTGACAGCTCAGCCTCTGTTGCTCAAGCTCAGCGTGATGCTGTCAATTATCATTTTTCTGTTGTTGTTTCGAGGTGAAGGCCACCGCTGCGAATGCCATACGCTGTGCCGTCACGTAAGCATCACTTATCAAAAATACTTTTTTATAATGATTCGTTTTATTTGTGAAAACTTGAGTATATTTTAAATAAATATTGGAATTTAAATTCATATTAATTTCAGTGTAGTATCATATATGACAACTTTATAATCTTACTTTTCTCAGTTGTTTTGTCATGGTGTTGAGTTATTTCATGTTCAGTTCATTACTAGAGTCACATATATTATTTTCTAGTGTACATAAAGGACTTGGGACTCTGGCTAATTAGTCATGAACTGCATGTTCACTGAACCATTTGCTCAATATGCACAAGTCCACTTTTTTTTTGTTGCCTCAGCTGTATACACCAGTGTGGTAAAAACACTACAATTATGAGTAGGTACATTTTTATTTTGTACCTTTAAGGGAAAAAACTTGTTTATCTTGGGACAAGAACGTATTCATTAGAAACAGTTATAAACTCACGTCTTTGACTGATTTGTAACAAGAGTTTTCGGTTTGTAAAACATGAATATTCCACTAGAAAAACACACAAAAACAAAGAGATTTGAACTACAAACTGTACTGCGTTGAGGTAGTGGTCTAACCACCACACTGTTCTGTTGTGCACAACCCACATTAAGAGCTTAGCCAGTTTATTTGCCTGTGCCTTAAGGTTTTTTCTAATAGGTTCATTCACTGTAATATTAAGAAGACTGTGTTAGCTCAGTGATCAGTGCCACGGCCTGAGGCTGCAGGTTTGAGTCCAGGTAGCGTCAGGAAGGGCATCCGGTGTAAAACATCAAATCTTTCTTGCGAGTTTGCTTGTTGTGGCGACCTCTGAAGAAGGGAGCAACAGAAAAAAACAACAGATAGTCATAAATGAATTAATACTTTATAAATAAAAATCATTTCTGTAGACTGCTATGTAATTTAAAAAGTGGACCTTTTGGGTAAATAAATTAAAATATGTGCATATTTTTTCTGGGGAAACAGAAAGTGGTCATTTATGCAATTGCTTAGTGTATTGCCAACAGTTTACAGCAAAGAACATCATTCCTTTGCAGAGAGTGAAAACACAGCTCATCAACTTTCTGGAGCACCTCATTTGTAGTCCAGATTGTTCTTTATTTAAAAAAAATTGCCAAAGGACAAAAAAGATTCAATCATGTAATCCAGATCAATTTCTTCAAGTGAGAACCATTTCATCCTCCATCCAGAGGACTTCTTCAGTCTCAGAAGTAGACTTTTAACACATGCAAACAGGGCCCGCCCATCCAAAACAATCCATCATCATGCATAAGAATCAAAGGTTTTCAGCCAGATGGTCAACTTGCTACTCACAGAAACAGCCTTTAGAACAACCGGCCAACATTGTTCAGAAAAAAACCTTGTAAACTCCATAATCCAGGTAGATAACAACAAAAAATGTTAAACTGTGTCATCTGGACCAGTTTCTTTAAGTGATAAAGTTTTTCCAAATTTTCTCAAGTTATGATTGAGCTTACAAACCTTTTTTATTTGCCAAAGGATTTTTTAAAAACCTTTATTGAATCAGACAAATTCTACTGAGATCACAGATGGAGGCCTGGGCCTGAAGGAAGCCTACACACCTGTTTTTGGACTGTGGGAGGAGTACTCGGAGAAAACCCACACAAACACGAGGAGAACATGCAAACTCCACAGTCCAAACAGGGGATTGAACCCAGGACCTTCTTGTTGTGAGGCATCAATGCTAACCACTAAGCTTTCAAGCTGCCCATTTGTACGGATGCTACAATTTAAAATCCAAACTCGGAGTAAAATAAAACAAATTTATTTATTTATTGTGATGCTTCCTACCTAGTTTGGTGAATTTGCTTTTAAACTACAATTTTATAAAAGGTGAGAAATCTTCTTAAAGAGATAAAAGTAAAAATAAAGTGTGTCAAAGAAAAAGTAATAAGATGCTAAAAACTTAAACCTATTTTAGAAATGAACATATTTTCCAGGAGATATAAAGCTATTATGTAATTTTAATGAAAAATATTTTTACAACAAAACACTGAACACTTGTTCCATTCAATAAAAGGTTATAATTTTATAATTTTTAAATAATGTTGCTGACAGCTCAGCTGGACAATGTTTCAGTAGGCAAACACAAAAATACTACCAGTTCTAGGCTTCATGTTCAGTTTATGATATTTTGACAATATTTTGACAGTTGAATATTTATTGTCCACTTTCTTTTGCCTGTGTGTGTGTGTGTGTGTGTGTGTGTGTGTGTGTGTGTGTGTGTGTGTGTGTGTGTGTGTGTGTGTGTGTGTGTGTTAATAAAAATATCCTATGAACCACTGCACATATTTTACTGAAACTCTTAAGTAATCATTTGCTATACATCTTCAAGTGAGCCTAAAAAGTTACCACCATTCAAGATGGCCTCCACAGCCAGCGGACCATGCTGCCGCAGCCTGCTGAAATAAAAACAAGCACAGTTGACCAAAACTGAAACAATTTAACAATTATGGAGCTAAAATTAGGTGTGATGATAGATGTTAGCCATCCACAGAACATAATCTGAGATCAAGATCTTTAATAGATTTGACCAGAATGTCTTTAATGTCATCATTTCTCAACATTGGATGATCTTAGTTTAAAACTCTGGCATAAAGGCAGCATGCATTATGTCTGTTTTTGATAGTATGGAAAAAAATAATAATAATAATAATAAATTGTTTGCATTTACCTTTAGAATTCCCCACCCCCCAAGGCCCTTAAACTCCATCATCTGCTCCCCCAGGTGCCCTAATAGCATTTTTCTGCTCCACACAGAGGGCTGTGGTAGCTCGGTGATCTATGGTTGCGTCAGGAAGGGCATCCGGCGTAAAAACAATTGTCAAGTCATTGTTCGAGTTGGTTCTCTCTGGTGACCCCTGAGGACGGGAGCAGCTGAAGAAATAAGAAAAAAACATATTTACTCAAAATTTCCTGCCATTTGCTTTTTTCATCCGTCACTCATGTTGAAGGCCAGAACACCAAGCAAGTAATGACTTGTGCACTTTTGTTTGGTTGCATTTTGTTTACACTTTAGGTTGTAGAAAAAGGCCACTGGTTAGTAATCAGCAGTAACAAATTGATAATTCATATCGAGCAGCAGCAACACATCCTACTTGTTCTGGGCCTTTAAATAGGTCAAAGCTCTCACCCTTTTTCTCTGCTCATATTCATCCATTTACAGCCCAAACGTAAGTTTGAGCGTGGGGGAAGCAGCGTGTCCTGGGCATTGCTATGTGGGTCATGCATCAGTGTTGCAAGCCAGCAAACAATCTGAAACAGAGATGGGAGTGCTGCTGATTTCATGCTTGTAAGCCGATCTGAGAAATTATTTCATTTTTGGCAACTCCCCCACCCACTTTGAGGCGGGGCTGCAAGTAAGTGTCAACCATCTACAAAGCCTTTTTTTGTGTGTGTATCCAGTGTGCAAGTTACTGTTAATGATGGCAGCTTGTACAGCAATCCACCCAGTGCAGAATAGACTCATTTTGTGTAATTTTTAAAGACCATGATGCTTTCTGTAGCAGGAAATCCTCTGATTTTAGTTTAGACGCGTCATGCATAGAGAAAAGGTAAAAGTAAAGTGTGCATTTAGAGACAAGGGTCAAGTGCATTGCTCGTTGTGCCTCATTTGCACATCTATTTAAAGCTACAAACATGATGCACGCTGCTGTTTCAGGTAACAACTTCCGACATGCATAGAGGCTCAAGATCCATACGTCTCTGATTAAAATCTGACGAAGCAAACGTACTGGCTGTGAGGCTCAGTGAGCTGCTGTGGGACATGAAAATGGTTTCTTTGGTTTCAAATAACCCGTGAAAAACACAAGACTGGAACACAATTTGCTGACGACTAAAGTTCTATGAAAAGCATTAGCTGTATGAGAAAACCAGTGTGACTTCTGGAAATGAGCACTCAAGTGGGATATGGTCACAATCAAGATCAATTTGTGATTTAAGATTTTTCATTTTACTTTGGCAGTTCAAATCCAGATATTTAAATAAAACTTGGACATCTCCATTGGACAGTTTTATATGGTTATTAAGACGAAGAAGCATATTGTATAAATAATAAAAAGTTAATTCTGATCATCTTTTTTATTTATTTATTTATTTATTTTTTTCAGCATTCTCTTTACTGTTGCAAGCTTTTCTCTAATTCCTGGTTGAAATATTTTCATTCTTGTTCTTTCGTTCATTCAGTAGTTTTGAATTTTCAATTTTTAGCTACAAAACATCACAGATATGACACAATTTCTGGAGGGTATTTCAATTCAGGTTGACAAAATATCCTGGTTGTTCCCAGTAAATGAGTGAGTACAAACAAAATGGAATGGTTATAAAAAGGAAGCACACAGAAAGACTAAGGAGGTGATAAGAAATGTGATGATGAAAGAGGAAGTGATGACATCATTCAACCTTCATTTGGACAAGTTAATCCCAATGAGCCTTGGGGACTCATTTACAAGAGAGACATGATTTCTTAACAAATGATGACAACAGTGAATAACGACTACAATAGACAGTCATAAAATAGGCATAGGTATACAAATTTTTTTCTCTTTTTTTTTTAAACAAATCAAAACAATAAAAACAAAATAGCAACCAAAAGGACTATCAAAGAGGAATAGTAGCAAAAAACAGCTATGTTATAAAGTGATGTAGAAAACTAAAAACAGGAAAATGTCTGCATTGGTTTTTGCCAGGAACTTAACAGATGTTTAAAGTCACTTAGAGAGGTCAAGGTCGAGAGCTTTAGATCTTTTTGCAAGATATTCCAGGAAACAGGAGCGAAGTATAGGAGAAGGCCATTTTGCCTAGTTCCGTCCTCACTGAGGGAACACTGCAGGTAATGACGTCCTGAGATCGCACGCTGCTAATGTGTGAAATGGTGACATAAAATCAGTTGAGATTAGTTAAAATTAGATTAGACAAGACGTGTACCAAAATGTAAGAAATTAGGGTGAAGAAAATTATATTTCTACACAGTAGTCCCTCAGTTATCGTAGAACTTGTTTTGCATGAGCTTCTGCAAAATTTGGTATAGGGACTCATGAGCCTTGGTTCAATTCTGGTACAGTTCTGATCGGCTCTCTGCAACCGTTGAGCAATAATACGTTTTTGAGCCAGACGTTCGGAGAGCCAGCACAAAATCACACAATGGTCCCGATCGAGTCCAAATAATTCAGAGGAATCTGGATGAAAAAGTCTCGGTGACTCCGGAGAAGACCTCCAAGCAATACTTCCCCACTCGAGAGGCCTCATGAGCTGGTTCAGATTGATCAATGAGGCTAGAAGTAGTCCTGGTCCAATTCCTTGTCGGTTCCGTATGGCTCTCTCTCTGCATCCACTGAGCACCAAAGTCACTATAAAGATCAAGCTTTTTAGTCAGGTTTGGATCGGATCAAGACTTTCCCTTCATTTCGTCAGAAAGCAGCGGCCGGAAGCACTGTTGGCTTCTGGGTAACGTAGTTCTTTTGACTGGCGATACAGAGTAGGCTTATTGAAAGAAAACTACAAAATGGTGGTGCCTATCTCAAGTATTTTTATTTCGTTAACTTTTAAATCTCACACCGTGCCAATCACGTGAAGAATACACTATTGTTGAAAAAAACGCAAGAGGACGAGTCTGCGAACGTCGAACCGTAAAGTAGCAAGGGACTGCTGTACATAAATATGAACTGCACACCATCATTAATACCTGAACATGAGAAAACACATTTTCAGAAAGATGAAAAACATGTTAGGATGGTTGGTAGCTCTAAATTGTCCTTAAGTGTGAGTGAGAGACTGAATGGTTGCTTGTCTCTTTTATCTCTATGTATCCCTGTGATGGACTGGATACCTGTCCAGTGTGTCCCGCCTCTCACACAGTGACTGTTGGACATGAGCACCAGTGACCCCTGCAAACCAGAAAGGAAGCAATGGGTGAAGATGATGGATGGACATTTAGTGATTAAATGACCCAAATATTTGATATCAACAATGAGCGAGGAAATAATGCTTGAAGTTCTGTGTGGTGCAAATACAGAGACATCAATTCACAGATGGTTTGTATGTCAAGTAAATTACAATGAAAGATACCATCAGTGTCTCTACAAAAATGAAATGCAGCTAATTATAATTTTCTCGTGTTTGCTATCTCACTCAGTATAACTAAACTAAACCCTTTTTATCTTTGCTTGGATACCCCTACCACATCTGTTTTAGTAACTGAGTTTTGTCTAATCTACCTAGTGTATCCAAAATATAAAACTACTTCTTTCATCACTGCCCATTGGTCTCTTTCTGCACCTTTCTAATCTGCGGAGCTTTATCTACATGTTCAGAAACAGAAGTTTCTTGCCTGAATTAGTATGTATCTATGTAAAAAACAAACAAAAAAAGTCATATTTGCAAAGTTTTGTCTAACTTCGTATCAGTGCAGCGCAGCTTACCTGTGCGTTAATGGTGCATGTTGTTCTTTGTTCTATATGATTAAAACTGTTTCCATATTACGTTTGCATAAGGACCCCAGTGAAACTACCATAAATGGCTTATTTGTGAATCAACCATCATGCATCACCATAAACAGACAGGTATCTGATTAACTAATATTACTACTAAACTTGAATAACTTATATTTTTCTCTTTTTTTTGTGTGTCTTTTTTTCACCTCCAGAATTTCATACTGCACAGCGGATAAAACTCAGGATAAGGTCTTTGCATATGTTTCTCAGAGTCAGTTCAATGAGACTCTTGAGTGCCACGCATTTCTTTGCCAAAAAAGAAAAATAGTAAGTAACACCTGAGCCACACCTGTACTCACATCTGTTTATATGTACACAGAGGTGTCCAAAACATCCCATAAGTTAAAGAAGCCACGTTCAAGGAGCGTCATGGTGATGGTGTTTGTCTCCATCTTGTGGCATTCTGAATAATGACACACTGATAATTTCTGATGTTTAAATAGAATTTAATTCACATCCAGCATCTTATCAAATGATCTTTCTTGCTTGGGAAGGTTCACAAAAGAGTGAAAATGACTGAAAGTAATAACTCTGAGGAAATAGATGGCAGTTTAATCCTAAAATTTGGTTTTTGTGCTATTTATAAAAACATGGCGTCAGTATATCATAAAATCCTTCAGTTCTTTAGATTTTTATCAATATATTTTTGAACTGTGAGCTTTAGTACTGAAGGAAATTTTCACATATCTCATTTTAATATTAACAGTCCATTAACAGGCTTTGGAAAACAGTTTAGTAGGAATAGATGGGACACAATACTGAATGTGCTTTAAAGGGGATAGGTATGTAGTTTCCCAGAACTTGCATCACAGCTTAGTTTAGGTGTGGCTGAATTTTTGAGACCACCGTCCTCTTTATCCATAAATGTTTACTAATGTGTCCATCAGCTTTCCATAATATAATATTTTCCTACATGTTTGAGTCAAACGGTGAAAAACCACTCTCTGAGAGTGTTTTATTTTTATTTTTAATGTTATTTAAATATGAAAGGTGGGTGATTATGTTTCTGCTTGTGTCTGTGTTTAATGAACGTTTGCCAGAAAAATCTTAGGCCTTGGAATGATTTTGCTAATAATAAAAAATATTTATGATTAGTTAAGACATGTATAAAGTAAACACAGCACACTGGACACCATAAAACAGATTCCAAGTTTTATGATGTGATTTTTGCTTTGCTTGGACTTCACTGCTGTGTTGCTGTTCTCTCTCCTCTCCAGGCTCAAGCTGTGACATTAACAGTAGCTCAGGCCTTTAAAGTAGCACTCGATCTTTGGGAAGTTGCTCAGGAAGGTAAGACTCTGTAGGCATAAGAGGAATTGTAATTCATAAATAAATTCAAGCTTTAAGCCAGCTTTGCCCGGAAAATTGGCTGAGGAAATGATTTTGGGGACATTGTTTGTGTTCGACAGACAAAAGCAAGAAGGCCAGGACCTGCTGTTCCTGCGCTGTGATCGATGGGCAGACGGAGACGACAGAGAAACAGTGCGTTCCAGCAGGTATGAGGATTTTACAGCACACAATTTTCTCTGTCAAATCTGTAACTTTGGACTAATCTGAACACAGCTTCTTCTGTTTTAAACTATAAAATGTTTGCTGAAAGACTGTAGATTTACAATATCATTTAAAATATTTATTTAAGAAACTTCACTCAGTTGCAAACTCAGACGTCGAGCTGCTGTACTGCAGTCATGTTATTATCGCCCACCTCGAAGGGCATTTATTAGGGATGTACGATGTTGGATTTTTGGCCGATATCCGATATGCTAAAACTTATTTGGACAATAACCAATACCATTACGATATTGGCGGGGGGGGGGGGGGGGGGGGGGG
>JARVGS010064237.1:1547-11908 GCA_031762315.1 Hypsolebias antenori
CCCCCAAAAAAAAAAAAAATCAGGTGCAGATCAGATGATGTATCACTGAGATATAACTGTTAGAATAATGTACGGGATGCACTGGAGTCAAACGTTAAACAAAAATGCCATTGTGTCTAGAAGTGCTCACTGATTATGCACAATAAATCTGGCGCACCTAAGATGATGTGTCACTGGGATATAACTGTTGGAATATTGTAGGGGCGAACTGGAGTCATAAGTTAAACCACAACATCAATGTGTCTAGAAGTGCTCACTGATGACGCACAATAAATCTGGTGCAGATCGGATCTTGTATCACTGAGTTATAACTATAGGAATAATGTAGGGGGCGCTGTGGAGGCTCTTGGCCCATTATCATGGATTCCTGTTCGAGGGGTGGATAAAGATCGATCACAATGATTTTGGTGCACTTCGGTTCAAATCTGTGGAATTTAGAGCCAAACATATTGCAATGGCATCACTTCTGAATTCGTCACGCCGCCACGCCCACATCCTCCTGCGAAAACTTTTTGTAATTTAAAGTAAGTCAGACCAAGTTGTTATATGTCTTCTAACACAGGCTCATCCTGATTAGGTCAAGGGTGTCAGAGAGGGGGTATTCCAAGTAAAAAAGTGACTTCCTGTTTTGAAGGGGCAGGGCTTTGATGATGTCAGAATATGACCACAGAGGATCGTCGGGCATCCAACAGGGATGATCTTGCCAAGTTTGGTCCATTTCGGTCGTTCAATGTGAAAGTTATAGCATTTGGAAATTTACTGCGTGAAGTACAACTTTGAGGCCTGGCCACGCCCCTTTAGCACATATGAAAATGCAAGCTTTTGATAACTTTTACTTTCCAATGTGTTAAGGGCATATTAACCAAGTTTGAAGGCAATCCTTCAAAATCCGTAGGAGCAGTTCGTTAAAATTCTCAATTAGAAATGCGGAAAAATGACCCTTTGACTCAAAATGGCCGACTTCCTGTTGGTTTTGGACCAGGCTCCAAGAATCTTTTTCATAGGTCCTG
Organism: Hypsolebias antenori; assembly: GCA_031762315.1. Taxonomy (NCBI): domain Eukaryota; kingdom Metazoa; phylum Chordata; class Actinopteri; order Cyprinodontiformes; family Rivulidae; genus Hypsolebias; species Hypsolebias antenori. The sequence goes on from JARVGS010064237.1 coordinate 2,558, forward strand.
AGAAGATATAGATGTTCACCGAGTTTCAGAATTCTCTGTGAAAAAATGGCTTGGGACTGAGGTTTTACAATATTCTAGAGGGCACTGTAGAGGCTATATGCCAATTATCATGGATTCCTGTTCAAGGGGTGGGTAATTATCAATCATACTGATTTTGATGCACCTCATTTCAAATCTGTGGAATTTAGAGTCAAAAGTATGGTGACGGCGTTACGTCTTACTTCGCCACGTCACGATGCCCACATGTTCAACCCAAAATCGTCAGTGTTGGAAAGCATGTTACACCAACATGTCTTTGGTCACAGGACACACTATCATGCTGATTAGGTAACGGGTCAGATAGGGACCGTTCAACGTACAACTTTACACTTCCTGTTGTCAGGGGGCGTGGCTTAAGTGATGTAATGATTTGATGTGGATCAATCACTGAAGGTTTGATGTCTCAGTTTTCGTGTAGGTGCTATTAGTTTTGTTGTTCATGGTGAGATGTCAAACTTTGAGGTCTGGCCCCACCCCTTCAGCTTGCTCCGAAACGAACCGTTTATATAACTTTTCATCCCTCATGCCTTTTGAACAAAATGGCCAAGCTCGAAACCGATTGAGCAAAATCCCTACAATGAGTTCGTTCAAATGCGGAGGCTGTAAACCACCAAAAAGGTGTGAAATTTGGGACAGTGTTACAAAATGGTCGCCTTCCTGTTTATCGTACAACGTTGGTGCCAGAGGGTTTTCTGTGCATCTTGGGGAATTGGACAAGTGTACCAAATTTTATGTTTCGACACCAAACTAAAGTTAATGCGGAGGGTATTTTGAAAATTTACAGGTGGGACTTTTGAGCCGTTTCGGTTGCGAGTTTTGCCATGCCCCCAAAATACGTACATTTTCACTAGTCCTGATGCGTCCACCAAATTTGGTGAGTTTTGGGATCTGTTAAGACCCCCAAAAAGTTGAAACATTTGCCAAATAAAATTGTAATTAAAGTTGTAGGCAGCACTGAGGCCCTCGCCGCAAAGTGCAGCTCCGGCCTTATTGTGGAGACCGCGGGAGCTCCAGCTAATCCGCCCAGTCGCTTACCCAAACCGGAGAAACATACAGACATCTGAGAGAGACAAAGACAAAGATGCAGCAGAGACAGGATGAAAAATAGAAAACTACTGGCTGATGTAGCAAATTGCAGTAAATTAATGTTTGTTTGTAATGGAGCAAAAACAGAAACATCCTGTTTCATGCTCAATAATCCAGGAAGAAAATTCCAACAAAGTTAAATCAGGTCCTCTGAACGGTTTCTGGAAGTATAAACTGTCCAGAGGACCTGACTAAATTTTGTTGGATAAGCCCATAACACTAGTGGTGAAAACTCTGCAGCCTGTCAACACAGCTAGCTTAATTAGTTAAAGTGGGCCAGATTTTGTGTACCCTTCATAAAATCCACTAATAAATTATCTGAATATTAAAATACTTGTATGATATTATTCTATTTAATATTTATTTTACCAGGTAAAGTCGCATGGAGATTAATAATATATTTGTTGTTACATAAGCAAGTAGTGAAAATGAATAGATGGGAAATTTGACATGTAATTCAGACACGTGTTACTCTGAGCATTTAGAGGGTGGATACAGTTTATTCCATTTAAAAAACTAAACAAAGTTGGGAAAAATGTAAAAGGTGATAAAGGCCAGCGGCCAACATGGCTGTTATAAACAGGAAGTACTACATGTTGGTCTATATGAAGGAAACTGTAGGTAAATCCTCCATTATTTGTCATAATTACATTAATTAATGGTTAAATTAAAGGTTAACGCTAGTTGTGATTTGTTTTGTGTGTTTTATGTGTTGTAATTTCTGGTTGTATAAGTTTAGTCTTTGTTTATGATCAGTTAACACTAAACTGATCAATTTCCCTTTCTTAGATGTTCGTTCTCAAGGTCGGGCTTGTTGCCCAGATTATCATTTCCCCCACAGAGATTTCACAATATTGCGTTTGGTGAATTTCTTTATAATTAGGGCCCCACTTAACTTTGACTTGTTTTCCAAGCACCCTCAAATAGATTACATTAAAGATCCATGGAGTTCCCATCGGACTGGGGTTATATGGTAACTCCCATGGGTCCCTTAGTATTATAAACCCAGGGATATTTTTAGGATACGGGTGAGGTCTGGTTTCTGGTTTCTGAAAGTTCTTTACACATGAGCTGTAATAGTTCTTGGTTTTGTTTAAGTTGATCGAATAATCTTTTCAGGGTTGATCCAGCCTTACCAGCTCACCTTGAACAATTAGGGCTGGTTCGTAGGGCCCAGTCCTAGATCGTTGGAGTAACAAATTCCACACGTCTGCGCGAGGCTGTTCCTCCTCCGATCTTGAGTTGGTGGCTATTCTGCCCAGTCAACATACTGGGGCATTGATTATATGGGTTTTGTCCCAAGTCCAACACGCTTCGATGATTTCGGCTGATTGTACGTTGTCTCTTCCTTTCCAAATATAGTTGGGGCACCTTATAACCTCTGTTAGTAGTTTTCTATCTCTTCTTTTCCTGCTATGGGTTTTGTTGATGATTTTAGCCCCCCTTCGGTTGGTTTGTACTTCTCTGACTGTTTGTATGTGTGCTTCCATCTCCTCTGGAACGTCTTACTGGCCCAAGCTTTCAGCACACTTCGTCTTTTGTTAGGTTTACTCGGTCTGCGTGATCTTTGCTGTATTCAATCGGGTGTATTGTAGCTCCAACAGAGTACACACCCCTGTATGGTTCCACGGCCATCTGCACGGAAACTCTGACCCGTTGGGTGGAGTCAGGCCTTATGGGAGTGTATACTCGATGTGCGGCTGTTCTGGGAATTTGCAGAACTCTGTGCTGCTCCCAGGCCTCTGGGGTTACCAAATACTCAACAGTTTTTTTGTTTTGGTCTTGCCCCTTGTACGGCCCATCAATCTAAGCTGGTGGTGTAATAATACAGATTTGAATGCCTGGTCCCTGCTTCACAAGGGACTTCAGGCAGGTCTACCAATGGGATACTCTGGTTTAATATTACCTCAGCAAACAGCTGAGCCCACGTTGTCAACTCCTAGGGACCTTGCCAGCCATCTTTCCAAGCCTCATCACTCTCTTCATCAGGTAACGGATCCACATCAATACCCTCTGTCTCCTTCGGGTCTCGGAACACCCTAAAGACCAGAGGAAATTGATTGGTGCTGAGAGGTGTAGTTCTTGCTCATCCCCACGTGGGGTTATAGGGCCAGGACTGCTGCACTGATTGCTTGAGCAAATCTCAAGGGTCCCAATTCTTTCTTCCTGATTCAGTTTTTACATCCTCATTTAAACCTCCTATCCCTGGGTACAGAGGTGGAGCCGAGGGTACTGGATTTGGCCCTTGGTCTTACCTCTGCATCCTTGGGGTTTCCTTAGGAGCTTCGTACTTCTTTTCGTCCAATTGGTCTTTAAAAGACTTAAAGGGGGGGTCATAGTATCTTCTTACTTGCGAGCCCCTTGCCCTCTCTGAGTGTAACAGCTGGCCATCCTGCATTCTCGTCTGGCAGAACCCGCAGTATTTCGTGACGGTCCCGTGACCATCCCACTCGCAAGTGAAGTCTTCCGGGCCTTTCCCACTGAAGTCCCATTGTGTGATGATTGTTGTCAGAGGTAAAACGGCGACTCTACATCCTCCACAAATGAAGGCATCCATCACCTTTACAGGTTTCACATGTATACCTCAGACATCTAGTTTGCCCGCCTTGGGCTTCTTTCTTCCTGGTCCTTCCCATAGAAGGGGTAGACCACTAGGTTTCAAGCAGATCACACAGCTGTTCTGTAGTTTGTTTCACTTGATCGCTTCGTTTTCCGTTAACATGTATCCTTTTTTAGCATACTCCAATGTCTTCAGAGACCTACCTGCCCAAAGCTCTGAGGTTGTTCTTTGTAGGATAACTCCCCCACATATAGTGGTCATTCTAAGATAGGGGAGCAAGGTGCTTGGTTCACTAGCCATAATCTGGTTTCTGGTTTCAACTTAGCTAAGAATTGGCTTCAGTTGCTCTACTCCTTGGATTCCCTTCTTTGCTAACTCAGCTGTGTTTTTGTCTAATATTCTCTTCACTTTGTCTGTAGCGTTGTACTTAGGCTTTATTGCAACTGCTGACGTGTGATCCTGTGCTCTGATCTACACCTTCTGCCCCACCTTGAATGAGATGTCAGGTTCTGGCCATTCCTCTTTATCCCTGGAGCCCCGCCCAATTTCCTGTGTGGTGAATTGTCATTGATTGAGCTCTTCTGAGGGGGAGGGTTTACCCGCTCGACGTCTGTTATTCAAGGCCTGCCCTATTTCCACAGTTTTGGTGCTCCATTCTTTGGTATTAGCATTTTTAGCTATCTAATTGTTTACCAAACCTATGGTTCTTTCAGCAACTCCGTTGACTTGAGGTGTGTAGGGTGGTGAGTATACACGCATCACCCCAAAGGTCTGGCACCAGTGATCTACTTGTGCGCAACAAAAATGTGTCCCATTATCAGTTCTCAGTTCCATTGGAACACCCAACGATCCACAGACCTGTTCCAACATGCTAACAACACTACTGCCATTAGCTTTTCTCGCTGGTTTTACTACCACGTACCCTGACATTGAGTCTACCAGCACTAGAAGGTATTTCTCTCCCTTCTTACTTGTGACTCCCATGGGCCCAGCAACGTCCATGCACACGGAGCCCCATGGTGTGGTACTTTTGATAGTTTGCCCTCCCACTTGGTGCCCTCGCCGTCCTGCGTTATATTGACCAATACTTCACAGTCCTGCAGCACCTTGCGGATTTGTTTCATGGGAATCCAGAGCTCCTGATTTTCCAACTTCTTATGTGTGGGTTGCACACCTGCATGTCCCAAGCCTTCATGCACGCCCCGCACAACCTGAACCACGTATTCCTCTGGGACCCTCCGACCCTCGGAGGTTTTGTCCCACTTCTCGATTTCAACAAAAACAATTTTTCTTTGTTGAACATAACGATCCACGTCTTCATTGCCCTGCCAGTGTCTTCCTTCTCTAGTGTGGATATCTGGTGCTCTATCTCTAACTGCAGATTCAACCTGAGTTTGGCTATTTTCTTCCACAGGTCATGATGAGCCACCACTCCTCCCTTTGCACTTTCAAATCCATTTTCTTCCCAGATGGATAGGTCCTTGTTCAGGGCTTGTGTACAGTAATGACTGTCAGTCAGTACTCTTGCTGTTTTTACGTTTCTGTTAGTCAGCTCCAACAGTCCTTCGAGTTCTGCCGTTATTTCTCCAGTTTGAGCACGTCCTAGAACTCTCCCCCTCCTACAGCAGCACTCGTTACCCTGAAATTTTAGAATAAATCCCCAATACGTTGCCTGGTCGGATCCCTTCTTAGATCCATCAGTGTAGAGAGTCCACTTGTGCGTTTGTTGTCTCTCAGGTGCCTCTTTTGTCACTTTTCTGCCTGCCGGTTGTGCAGGTCCTATCTCTAGATCGGGAGCTAACAGGATGTTTTCCCATCTACCGCAACATGTGTTGGTGGCTTTGGTATTTTCAATTGTCCCTTTTCTGAGATACTTGTACATTGGCTTTGTGTTGTGACTTTAATGGGCTGCCCCTGAGCCAGATCTTTTAATGTTCCCCAGTATCTAGCAAGCACAGCTAGTTCTTTTTCTTCTTGGGGAAACTTTTTCTCTACTGAGGTTAAGGTGTAACTCCAGAGAGTAACTAAACCTCCATGTTAATTTTTAACTCCTATCATGGAATCGTCTCCTTCACAACTGACTTCCGCTATGGATCTTGTCATCAGGCTTCTAGGTTCTAATCGTACTGCCTCCTGAATTTTCTTTCGGCGTTCTTCTAGGTCTTTCTGGTTTTCGGCAGTCCAGACCCAAGCTTTCTTGTTTTCTTTTCGTTTTCCTCTTCTCTTTTCTTCAGGCAAGCATACAATGGTCTGGCATATTTTTGATAGTTAGGGACATGATCTCTCACATAATTACATAGTCCCAAGATTTTTTGCAGCTCATTCTCAGATTCAGGGGGCTGAATCTGTTCGAGTTTCTCTCTGTAACCCTCTGAGAGTCCCAGATCAGTGGTTACTTGAAACCCTAGATAGTTTACTTGGAACCGCCCAAATTGACATTTCTTTAGGTTCAGTTTCAGCCCTGCTTCTGTGACTTGCTACACCACCTTCTCTAGTCTTTCTAAGTGTTCTTCTTCAGTGCCATCTGCGATGAACACTTCGTCGATGTAAACTGTGGTGCTTAAGTCTTGACGCACATCCATTACGGCTGACTGGAACACATTTGGAGAGTTTTTGCATCCCTGTGGTAATCGCTGCCAGACATGGCTTCTCCCCTGATGGGCAAAAGCTGTTTCCCTTGTGACTGTTTAGCTAGCCTGAGGGAGAAGAATCCGTTCACCAAGCCAATACAGGATTTGTACTTTTTCACTTGCAGAGTCTTCAAAGTACCTTGTGGATTGGTTAGACTTGCTCGGTTGGCTACTGTTCGTCTGTTAAGAGCTTTAAAATTGATCACTGGTCTCCATCCTTCTCCTGCGGACTCAGGTTTCTTTACTGCTTGGATGGGACTGTTAGTAATAGGATTAGCTTCTTCTCTGATGATTCCCAAAGCACTTAATTCCTTACAATTTTGTTCATTTCTTCCACTACCGCTGGGTTTAGATGGTATTGTCGCACATGTTGGTGCACTCCTTTGATTATGTGTACAAACTTTTGGCCGAGGTCTCCACAGTCATTCTTAAACTTGGCCACTGATGCCGACTCGATGATTTGTCTTAACTTCTCTTTCCCAGGCATGGAGAAGTCGCTCTCATTTAATTTTTTGTTCTATTACTTCGGGGATGTTTGCAGGTTTATACCATTCTCCAAATTCATATTTTTCATGAGTGGGCCCTAGTTTTACTATCCTGTATTTAAGCATATCCAGCCGTCTATTCAACAACTTTTGATCCTTCTTTGGCTTTCTTAATTCTTTTAAGTCTGTTATTGTTATGAGGTTGTAGGGTCCTTTTATCCATACAATTCCATGCCTCAACGCAAAAGACATTTTTTCTACGGTTCCAATACGGTTCTAATATGCTCCAATTGAACCGTGAGGTGTCCTACTGTCTTTAGGTTTCTGCGGGTCATAGACACCTCTGCCCCAGAGTCTATCAGGTAAGGTTCTCCACCCACTTTAGTGTAGATTTCATCTCCATCCCAATAAGCATCCTCCAGGGTGACCCGCAACCTTTCAGCCATTACTTGGCTGGCCTTCCATTCCCTTTCACGTGGGATTCATGGAGGGCCTTCTTCTCTTCTGGAGTGAGTTTGGCATATTCCTCTGGGGGTACATATTTGCCCCACTTCTGGGGTGCTGGATTTAAAGCTGGAGCTTGAAATTTCTTTGGTTGTTGGTTTCTGTACTGTGATTCTGGTGGTCTTGGGGGTCGCTCTTTATATTGTGGTTGTTGCAGAGCCTTATGGGCTGCCTTTGGCTGCTTTGGGCTTTGTTTCATCTCTTTTTTCTTACGCTCTTCCCAGAACTGTTGTTCTAAATCATAAGATTTCACTGCCTGATCTATTTGGGGGACTGTAGTCTCATGTAGGGGCATTCTGGCAAAGGTGATTTCTCCCCTTCTTCCTTGTGTTATGATTCTCAGGGCATTAACATATCTCCTAGGGGGAATTGTTTGTTTGAGTTGATACCAGACTGGTGTGAGGCGTTGTCCTTGATCCATGCGTACTTTCGCTCTTTGAATCTGAGAGTCCTCGTCGTCCATGTCCTCCAGAACCAGCTTTTCATAGTGGCTTTGAGCCAACTCCTCTTTGCCTACTGGGTTTGTGGTGACGTTAAACAGCCACAGCTTTTTTCCTGCGTCACACTCAGTGGAGCTAGCGACCATGGGCCACACATCTTTGATGTATTCCTCAGTAGTCTCTTTGGGTCTTATCTCTCTCACTAAGGTTTTCAGCTTTTTATACTCATGATAACTGTCAGTGTCTGAGCTGGGGGCTCGGCTTTGCTTCGCCTGCCTAGGTTCTGGGGCTGACTGAGGTGCATAGCACAATGGATTTGTTTCTGCATGGCATGGTTTTTCCTCTTCATCAGTTGATGTTTCATTTCACAATTTCTTTTCTGATTCCTGAACATATTTGTAGGCAGTAGTCTTCATTCTTCTCAACATCACATTGTGTGCTATTCCCAAATAAGCTGTTCTGAACTTACTAGTCAGGGGTTGGTGGGCGGCTAAGGTAGGAAATGAGGGCAACATTAGAATGTTGGCCCATTCTCCCAAGGTAGCTTTAACAGTCAATTCTACTGTATCCTCCAACATTGCCCATACTGATGGGATGTCGTAATGATTTTGGCCTGCTTTGGGGATATATGTCCAACACCCATCACTTGCCTACACCGGAACCCAACTTAGATCCCTGGCCAATCTTTCTGGCACTCTTTACACGTCAAATATTTCCACAATTTTCTTTTGTCCTTTTCTTTGCCCTACTCTCAATGGCTTGATTGGAACACCAGATTGGCCTGCTATTGATCCTAAGCTGGCACTATCTTCATCATGGGTGTCTTCTTGGCATGGACCTGTGTCTAGTTCTCCCTGGAAGCTTTCACTGTCACTCCCTTTCACTTTTTCCATTCAATGGTTGTATTTTTGTGAATGTTCTACACCCTAACCGTCCTCCTTGTGATTCTACGCCACTTCTCCTTTGTCTTGTGGCTGAGTCTTTTAAGTCCTTCTCTGAGTGTGAGGTTAAAGGCTTTTTTGGCTTTTGGTTTATTTGGGGGGGGGGTCCCCTAAAGGATCCTCATTGTTCCTTACCTCTTGCGATGTTGATGGCTTTTCTTTGTCCTCCTTTTCTGATTTTAGAGGTTGTTAGATCGGTTTCTTTTCCGACTTTGCCATAGAGGCCAACACCCTTGCCTTTCGGTCTTCATGCAGGTGAGTTGGGGTCACTATGACTAGTTCTCTCAACGCTGCTGCGGCCGGCATCCCTCTTGCCAGATATGTTGCCGCATTGACAGCAACGCATTCAGCTATCTCCCACTGAAGATGGTGTGACCTCAACCCATCTATACTCATCACCACGCGTCTGAGGTTATGTGTGATTGCTCGGGTTACCCCTTTCTCAAGGGTTTCTAACATTTCTTTCATATACTCTTCATTACTATTTGCCTCTTTATAGCTTTTGATTGGGGCATGTATTATGGCATAATATGAAAGGTTTGCACCGCTTGTCAGAATCACTTTTGGCTCTGATCCTTCTGTTCTTCCCTGATGGGGATTTTTCAAACCCACCCACCACCATAAACAACCACACAAGAAACAGACAAGAAGTGTTAAAATCAATCA
>JARVGS010064296.1:0-11879 GCA_031762315.1 Hypsolebias antenori
ATGCTGAATATCCAGCAATGCTGAGTCAAGTCATCTGGACAGTTTATTTTATTTGCTGACACATTTCATCCGTCATTCCAAGGACTTCTTCGCTCTGAGGAGCCACAAACAAACTGAGTCCCACAAGCAGCACACTCCCATAGTGGGGGGAAAAAAGTTTGTTGGTGATAAGATGGTTTCTGGTGACCGGACTGAACATTGTTGGATTATTACCTGGATTATTAAGCATGAACTTTGATGTTTTGAACCACTTTGGCATGGCTGCCTCAGAGGAGTTAATGGGGGTAGAAGACGGGCCCCAGAAATCTTATCACCAGCAAACTTTTTTTTTTGTTTGTTTGTTTTGTTTGTTTTGTCCCGCTATGGAAGTTTGTGATGTTTGTGTCTTCTCAGACTGATGAAGTCTTTTGGATTAATTTTATTCAATTCAATTAAATTTAAAGTTTATTTATTTAGCACATTTAAAAACAACCACAGTGGACCAAAGTGCTTCACAAGAATACAGCATTGTAGATAAAAAATGATAAAATATGATTAATGAAATAAAATTGTTCAAAATATAAAAGTATGATAAAATTTGTAGTAAAATATCAATAAAGCAATAGTAATAATAAAACCCAAGACAGCTATTGCATATTTGCACCAATTTCCCCCAAAATTTGAGTCAGTCAGGTACTAATTTTGAAATATCTCAGAAAAAAAAAAACTCCAGATGACCTGACTGAACATTATTGGACTTTACCTGGATTATTGAGCATGAACTTTAATGCATGCTAAAAACGGAAACCATAGGTGAACGTTAGCAAAAGTTCATTTGATTTCACACCCTAAATTTCCCTCACATGGGATCTGTGCAGACTCCAGTTTTCTAAGCATCAAGCTATGTACCACATCAGATGGAAAACCCATAAGAAGCACCTAAAGTTTGTGCACAACCAACCAAGGAGAGGATTACATAAACAACGTTTAGCTTCAGGACAAGAAGTTTCACTTTGCGGCATTGCATTTATTAGAAGCATTTTGTGAGGACTGGAGGCAAATTAATCGATATGTTTGGATTATATTCTGTAGCATTTTTAATTTTCCAGAACAAACTAACTTTTTTCTTCAATCTGCTCATTAGGTACCAGACGGACTCATTTGTTGGTGGTGTTAGTCGTCATTTAGCTGCTTTTAGTGATTTTAGTGGTCGGCTTTCTCTACTGGAGACAAATTAAACAGAAGAGGTAAAACTTTCATTCTTTCTGGAGCTTCTTAAGCCTAATCAGAAGTGAGACCTTATCAACATGTTACACTTTCATGCTTTCCACTGACCAGCTATGCCACCAATAAATGTTTGCTATCTCACTCCCACTGCAGGATGGACCTCCCGCCTCCATTCAAACCTCCTCCAGTTCCAGTCAAGTATACAGCTGCCAGATGCAACTAGACCTTTGTCCAGGCTTTTCCAACTTCGAGGTGCAACTCAATAGCAGAAGCAAGTCATGCGAGGCAAACATATATTTAGACGTGTCAGATTGCAAGTGTTGCTTTGCAGTTGTGGAGATTTGTTGTAAGTGGTTTCCTGTTTGGGGTTTCACTCTGGTTGAAAATATTCATTTTGCTTTCATCTGCACATTGTTTTTTTTACTGCAGATACAAAACTAGTTGCAGCAAACTGAGACACATTGTATGCCTGTTCAAAACACGTGCGTAGCTCGTGAAAATTAGAACATATTTAATCATCGGGAAACTAATGTATATAAAAGTTAAAGGAAATAACTAAAATGTTTAAAAATCAGAATTTTACTGGAAACATTGTTTTAATGTTATTTTGTTTAAAATGCTTCATAAGTTGTTTTATGCTTTATCCATGTGTGTGCAATGTGATGTTTTGTACAAAATGTATTAAATATTGTAATTTTTAAACAAGTTATATATGGAAATACTGTTTTATTTGAGTCTGCATTGAATAAAATGTCCTGAAAACCTGGAGTTTGATTGGATTTTGTAAGGGGTACCACCAAAGAAGCAACGATACCAAGGAACTCTTCACACAGGTTCGAGGCAACGTTGTACAGATCATTTCAAATCAGGGTTAGTATAAATGACAAATATGATACAACCCTGAATGGATTGCCATTAAATCAGTTATCAGAAAATGAAAAGATGATGCTAAAAGTGACTACTCAAGTAGACTAAAAGAATAAGTTTAGAATATGTTTTATTGTAACGGGATGTGCTGGCTGTAATCATCTGAGGATGGAGAAAAGGGAGATTGTCAGAGGTGAGTCATGAATATAAACTATATATATTAGGGATGCACAATATTGGATTTTTTGGCCAATATTCGATATGCCAATATGTTAAAACTTATGTGGCCAATGACCGATGCCGATACCGATAACGATAGTTTATATACGTTCCTTTGTCAGAACGTAGCACTATTATTTAGGCTTATTTACTACAAACATTGTGCAACAGCTGTAAGAGCTGTTGACATATATTCAGTAACAGCCATATGATATGCATAGCACTTTAACTTGCTGTATATTAAATGAAAAGTGTTAAATGTTATTTATTAGCATTAGTCAACTGCGATGCTGTCTCACTTGTGGAGGCTTGTTCCAGGTTGCTAGCTGCAGTGTGGGATCCTCTGCAATCCTGTGCATGAAGGACAGCCTTTTTAAGTTCAAAGTTTTTGTCTATCCATTGTGCTGTAAGACTAATCATGCTAACGGGGCTAACATGACGTTCAAACGTCTGTGGTAAAACTCACCCAACAAGTCGTGCTATCGGCTATTATCTTCTCAATGACGTCGGAAAAGACAGCTTGTAACTCAAGTAAGGCTACATCGGAAAAATATCTCAGACTGGGGACGATGTAGCGAGGCTCAACGTAGTCCAGAAATCTTTGGAATCAGACATCCTCACCAATGAAAAAATCTTCCACACCTCCAACATTTTGAATTTTCCTCTCCGCCCTGAGATCAGGTAGACGCACGTGACGTCATCACATTGTGCTGTTGCTGCAGGCATCCTTGTCATGGGCTGTCACACAAAAACAGTGTCTTTTATATTGGTGAGTTATTTTGATGGAATGGCCGGTGTCCGATATTGAACTTTAACGCAAATATCGGTCGATTCCGATACCATGCCAATAATATAGTGCATCCCTACTAAATAAGTATAATTAAAAATAAGAAACATGGCAGTTTGGAGATACAGTAAACCATTAAAGCGTTAAAAAAAAGGCACCAAAAGCAGAGTTTGTTTTACTTTCACTGGAGTAGAGCTACATTTGGTGCAAACATGGAGCCATAATTTCAGCAGGTACTAAATCTGCAGCTGATGCTAACATATTTAGCTTCAGGCTAACTCAGTTAAGCTTAGCACATATTATTGCTGTATTTAAAACTTTTCTTGCAACTCATCAATTTGAGAGCTAAACTCTCACCACACAGAGCTCATGGGACATCTGTAGACGTGTAGGCTAAGACTGAACTAAGTTTCATCAAAAATATAAAATGTTATAGATGTCTATGAGCTGTAGAACTTGACGTATGAATTTAGATAAAAGAAACAAAAAACAAATGACAAAAACTGAGTTTACTTTATAAATTTGGGATTTGTTTATTTAGTAATTCTTGCATCATCGCAAAAAGTATTCCAGGACTCATGTCCTCACTGCTGTCGTGCCTGATCACATGGTCTGTGCAAGCCTCCTGATTGGCTGAGACACAGCCATTATCAACTCTTTCAGAGCTGGATTATAACAGATTTCTGTATCCATTTAAAAAAATTCATGGGCCAAACAGAATAACTCTGCTGGCCAGATATGGCCCAGAAGCCATCAGTTGATGATCGCTGAGTTTCATGTATTGCTAACTGCTGCTGAGAATAAACTATTTCCCAAGTAAGCTCTAAACAGTAACTATTTATCCGCATAATCACATCGTCCAACTCAAGACAGAAATTTATCACCTTCATACACTTCAAGAGGCATCTGTCTTTTCCATATTTGTGTCTTTGTCTTTTCTTTGGACACATTTTGTGTCTCGTCCCACTCACTGCTAATCTCTGCTGGCTCTAAATACAGCTGCTATCGTCCCCTTTTCACAGCAAAGTAAAACAAACAACTGGCTCTTCGTTTTCCAAAGCATATTTAAGGTGTCATTTGTGAGAGGTCCTGTCCAAGCAGAGGTTTGGTAGCACTGCATAATTTGTGCACGATGTTGATGGTGCAGACAGCCTGGCTCCTTCCTCCTGACGGTGCAAGAGGGCAAAGGGCTGGAATGCAGAAACTGGGTGTTCAAGTGTGGTTAAAAAAAGAAGCACGGGAAACAATAGACTGCTTCTCTCTTCCTCGTGACTAACGGGGAACTCTGTCCAACTTGAAAAGTTAAAATGTTGGAAAACAGCATACAGTTTTAGCTTGTTTTTGATGGAACGCTGCAGTCGTGGCGACAAAATGATTCAAATTACTGGTAATCAGATTGATTTTTCTCTCTTTCGCGTTATCATAAAATTACATTTTTAATCCGCCTCTCTTTTCATTCCTCCAAATCAAGCACAGCCTATAAAAATAAGAAGCACCATCACGTGACTAAAACAAAGTAAGAATGGAGATACAGGCTGCATCATCTCAGTAAAATTAAAGACCTGGAGACACTTTTAGCTCCAGATGAATAAAAAAAAATGAACACAAATACGATACGTGACTGTGCTTCATTAAATGAAGTGACAAGTAGATACAACGTGAATTAAGACACATGTTTGGAAGCAAAAACTAAATGTTAAATGTAAAGAATCAATCATTTACCATCTATCACCTACACAATATAAATATCTAAGTGGTGCTTTAGGTAGTGAATTTTCATTACCTGATTTTCAGCAGGGCTTTGTGAACATAAATGCACTTCCCATCAACCAAGAACTTGAGGTCAGAAATCTCCGGGCTGTCAAACTCTTTCTTCAAAGACTGAGCCACAGTCATGTAGTCGTCACCGTCTGCGAAAAGCACGAATAAAAATAAAATAAAAACAGATTTATCGTTTGCTGCTTGGTATTTTTAGGTGTTTTCCTGCAAATGTCATCTTTTTTTAACACATTAGTGCTAGATTACACAATAAGAGTTGTAAGAATTTACTGTAAATACATTTCGCCAACAGTCTATACAGAACACTATCTTAAATATATTAGATAAATTACATTTGTTACATACATAAATACAAATAACATCTACATTTAGATGCTAGCAAGACCATGCTGCTAAAGATGTATTTCTTTTTCACTTTTGGCACCTTGTTTTTGTATTTTTGTTGCATGTGTTGTTGCCATTTTTTTTTGGAGGGGGGTGGTGTGCGAGTCAAGACGGTTCTTCTCATCCTGAGTATTTCATTGTATTGGTGTTGTATTAATTTTGCATATGACAAATAAACCAAACCTATTTATTTACAGGTCATTGATACGGATCATGTAGGAAAAAGCAATGGCGTTAAATCACCAAACTAACTGGATGCCATTTGTTTCTGTCACATAACAGTGGAAGGTACTTACTCTAAAAGAAAAAGAAATCAATTTTTTATTAATTGGATTTTACTGAAGTATGTTGAGAACCTCAAAATGCAAAACAACAACAAAAAGACATTGGAAAAAAAAAAAGAAGCCATGTTAAAGCTGCTCGGTTTGAGCAGAGTTCATACAAACGACAGTTTGACACAGAGGGGAAACAGGGTTTCCTGTTTGTTTCTTTGACCCCCCCTTCCCAGAATTTGCGCCTTCAACACAGAGATATGCGCCTACAGCATCATTATCTCGAGGTCAAAGGCTAAATATGACAATGGCGACAATTTCAACTATTCTACAAAAACTCCCCGACTGTTAAATGTTTTCGCTCCTTACGTGAAAAGATAAAAATTAATTCCAACATCCATCCTGAATACTGCATGAATAATGAGGATTTTAGTTACTCTTGTTGAAGTCTTTGTGCTTCCGCAGTAATCTTACCCACTGAGAGGAGGTGCCACGTGACGGCTGGCGTGGCGAAGCAAGCGAACACGTCATCGGTGCTGCTGAAGTGGGTGAGGTGGGGACTGGACACGGCCTGACCCCGACACTGACCCCACATCAGAATCTGGCCGCTCTGCGTCTTTGCAGCTGACGTGTGGCTGGTGTGACATGCAGCCACCTCCACCATCCTGGAAAAGAAATCAGAGCTCAAACCTTTTAAGCATACTAATATCTGTCTAAGGAAATACGATTAATGGTGCTGGTAAAAGTTGAGAGAAAACGAAGCATGACTTTAAAGGCGATAACGTTTCATAAGAGCCAACCAGCAGATAATCATTCTGTGATATTAAACCTGACAACCCTCAATGATCAGGGGCTACTTGAGGATGAAAATAAGGTACTAACCTCTCCTTGTCTGTATTTATTAGGGTGGGAAGAGCTTGATTGCTTTTATTGCCTGTCCCCAACTGTCCATAGGAGTTGGCTCCCCAGGCGTAAACAAATCCTTCATCTGTAAGCGCCAGTGTGTGTGCATATCCACACGCTACCTGTAATTGAAAGGCAGAATGCATTTAAGGAGACTGGTAATAGAAAAAGAGTTTAAACTAGTTGATGCTGGTTGGATTCCTACCTGGACAACATTGACACCTTGGAGGGCTGCGATCCTGCACGGGGTCTGCTGATTCCCATTGTTGCCCAAACCCAGCTGTCCGTTGCAATTATAGCCCCAACCGTAGATCTACAACGAAACATTTTGTTACACATGCTATAATAAGAAAAGTCATGGTTTTTCTACTTCACTCACTCTAGAAAACATTGTAAAATCTTGTATAAACATAACTTTTAGATTGTAAAGGTCAGATATTACTCACATTAGGCTAACAGTTTACCATTTTACAAATATTTGTACAGTATTTGTAAATAATTTACTTTAAAATTTGCTGAACAAGCTGAAACATAGTTGTTAAAGCTTAAAAAATGCACTAGCTAAAAATTAAAATAAGCAATGTGGTTTTAAAAAAAGTAGCTAAAAACCTACATAGAACACTAAATGTAAGCTAAAAGAAGCAGAATGCTAATTATACTATGTAAAACTTTAGCTCAAAGATAAAAGTAGTGAAAGATTGGGTAGAAGCAAAAAGTAACTAAACGCTAGCTTAAAGAAGAAACTTTAGCTTAACAGTGTGAGGGGCTGGTTAAAACCTAAAGTGGAAAAGGGGCAGCTAAAAGCTAGCTAGAAGCTAAAATTAGCAGAAAGGTAGACAAAAGTAAAAAGTAGCAAATAACTAGATAAAAGCTACACTTGCAAAATGGTAGGTAAAAGATAAAAGTGACAAAAGGCTATCCAAAAGCAAAAAGCAGCATAAGATGGCAAAAACAAATATGCTGAACAAAGTTTTTGACATATTAGAAGAGTTCTACGTGCATTTCTAGGAGGGAAAATACAGTATTTTTAAATAGATCTAAAATAATAAAAGCCTAAAGTGACAGCACCCATGTCCTGACTGAGCCGAACATTTTGATATACTGTACGTATGAATAGCTGAAACGGCACAAAGTATCCAGAATGAGTTAGAATGAGAAGAATATAAAGAGAAATAAAACACAGAAAAACAAGAGTTTGAATGCTGACAACATTTAAACAATGAACATCTAGAACATAACGAGACCTGATACCTCCCCATTGTCCAGCACGGCCATAGAGCAGAGTTGGCCACAGGCGATGTTGATCACCACTTTGCTCTGCAGGCAGCTGCTGACGCGGCGTGGTGTCGGCTGATTGGCTGTCGACCCAGAGCCTACTTGGCCTGAGTTGTTGTAACCCCACGCGAACACCTGGTCACAGCGGTAAGAGGTCTTATACAGATATATAAAAAAAAAAAACTTCACTGAGAACAGAAGGGTGACCAACCTCTCCATCACTGGTGAGGGCGATGGTGTGGTGGGAGCCGCAGGCCACTTCTGTCACTCTCTTGTTAAGGAGGTTGGTTGATACCAGGGCAGGGGTCAGACCATGGTTGGTGGTCCCATTTCCCAGTTGGCTGTAGCCATTGTGGCCCCAGGCATGAACCTCACCATCTACACAGCAGCGAGGACACTTTGCTTTATGCTGGTACAGTGGTTAGTCATCAACGAAAGTATAAAAAGCAGTCAAATTTACATCAACAACAATAAATATATTGATAAAAAACACTAATGAGGCCAAGTTTCAAGTGGATATCAGAGGAAGTGAGGAACAGCTAGAACTTTTACAATTATATCAACAACCAAAAACAACACGCCACACCAGAATGACATCTCACCTGCTTATATTTAAATTATCTACAGTTGGAGACAAAACACTCAAAATGTCTACATGATGAAGAGCCAGTTGTGAATAAATTATCTCTAAATATCACCAAAAAAAACTTACTAACTATAAAAACGAGGCGAGAAAGGCGCTACATTCATGACACCAAAAGCAAAACAAAAACAAATCTTAAACATATTAAAATGAATACTTGAGAAGTTATTTTGTGCATTGCACATCAGCAGCTGGAATAGAAAAAAACTGCTACAAGTTAAATCTAATATTTGGGAAGAAAATGCATTTTCTCCCATCTATAATCGAGTTACAGAATGTACCGTATTTTTCAGACTACAGTATAAGGCGCAATATCAATGCACGGGTCTGTTTTCATTGATAAGACGCACTGGACTGTAAGCAAAACAAAACAGGTACCGGTAAGACAAACTTTATTCAACTCATTCACAATAACCACATAAAGTCGGTTCAAGGTCAGTAAGCGCAAACAGAATTAATACATAAGGCGCACCTGATTATAAGGCTCACTGTCGATTTTTGAGAAAATTAAAGGATTTTAAGTGTGCCTTATAGTCTGAAAAATACAGTAAGTAAATAGAAAATTGGACTTTTAAGCATACCTCTAACCATAAATGCAAAGTATAACTACTGTACAATCAAAAATTTCTTGTTTTGGTTTCCAAACTCACTACTCATATTTATACAACAGTATCATGGTTGACTATAGAAGGTTATTAGACGCTATATCAGAGCAGAAACGACTAAATTAAATGTGCCGTACTGTTTGTACAACTACTCTTCCTCTTGTAAATACTTCACCCTGAGGTTAACAAAAAAAAGATTTGCAGAACTTTTATATTCCAAACTAATTACCTGCTGTGGCAATAACCACATGCGGTCCTGTGCCATAGCTGAGGGACACAATCTTCTTTCCAGACAACACATCAATCCTCCGTGGCTCAATGGTGCTTTGAAGGTCTCCGAGTCCCAAACAGCCGCTACAGTTGGTGCCTAAAGCAAAGACCTGCACACACCAACTATCAGAGCTGAAGTGCCACTAATAAATGGTGTATTAGTACTTATGGATACAACTATAAAACCTGAGAATTTATTGGCAATACGACACAAATATAATGAGTTTTTTTTAAATAAATGTTCATCTGACCCTTTCATCTTACTCGTTACTGTAAAACAACTGCAATTTTACAACATTTAAGCAAAATCTTACATTATCCTTTTTAAAAGTGAAACAAAAAGTTAAAATGTTAATAAAATTAAAGTGATAACGGTCGTTAACGACCCTTCACACATCATGTTTTCTGAATTTAACCGATTACGTTCAACCAGCCAATACGTAGCCTGCAAGTTTAAAACCTACCAGCTCAAACTTTAATGATTTTATTCAAAAAGGAAACATTTTTGAACTAAAACACAGTTCCAAAACCCACTCCAAGACATCATCTGTTTGGGAATGGGGACAAACAATTCTGCATGGATGCACAAATGAGGCATGCACGATACTTGTTCACAGGTTAATTATAGTACATGCTGGAGTATTAGGCCAATATGGCTAAAGCTAGTCTTATTCTATCTGCTTATCTCGTCGTCAAGAGCTGCCTGTAATATCCACTGGAGAGTGAGAAGTCTGAAGCATTTTTCATCCACTTCCAAACGAAAACTATCAAATCAATACCATGAAAGCAGATTAGGTCAGTGAAGTCTAGCAGCACTGCTCAGTTCCAAATGAAAGGATTAAGGCGCCCTTAGACCGCCTAAATGTTACCTCATCATTGACTGTGACATAAAGAGCTTCATTTGCAGCACTGCCAAAGACACAAGCTTGCCGGATAAGCCGTAGTTCCTCAGGAGGAAGGAGTGCAAACACTGGCCACTTCCCCACGTCGAGCATGCTACTTGGCTGTGAAGAGTAAACAAGATGAAACTGATCACAATACAACTCAGAAAGAACAATATATTTAATATGATTAAGCAAAATGCCAAGTTACAGGATGCACAGGAATGCTGTCATGTTAAAACCATTCAAGGACCAATTCATGAATGGTATTTAAATGGTATTTTTTTTAAATAATGTTACAAAACCAGGCTAGCAGAAGTGTGCGAAAAGAGGCCAGTAAATGAACACTTAACACTTACAGTTATTGTGGTCAGTGTTTTTAAATGCATAAAAATATGAATGGAAATTGGAATTTCTAATAGTGTTTAATGGCATCAGGGTTGTATGCACTTTAAATCATAATCTTTTCAGGTGTCTCCTGTAAATGAGTCCCCGAGGCTCAATGGGATTAACCTGTATAAATAAAGGTTGAATTGGGTTAAAGGTACTCGCTGCAAAGTTTTAAATTAAGCAGGTTTTCGTAAATTATACAACTATATGTGATGGTGCAGTTTGAAAGAGTTTACTCCAGCAGTTTTCCAGATGTATTGTTTATTAGTTCTGAAATGTGGGTACGCATTCAATGTAAACAAAGCACTTTTATCTGCATACTCAAGATGAGTGAATATATAACCCATCAAAACTGTCAACCCTATTTAGTACTTCCATGGACGTCTCAGTTGGTGAACTATTTTTAACAACACCTGCTAGATCGGTAGGTAAACAAACAAACAAACATGGTTTACGAAGTAATTCTGACCACTCTTCATGACACGTTTGACCTGACATGAGTTTGTGTTGCTACTTTAAGACTGCTGCCTCGTGCTGCTCGCATTATACTAATTAAAATGTTTGTAAAAACTTAATTACTTCACAATGTTTCCTTAAACATTCCTGTTAAAAAAAACCCTCGTTTGTGCATTTGGCAACTGCGGTAAAGTGAGCCTTGTGATTAATAAGGGTTGCACTTAGCATGATGAACTCAGCCCCCACATCCCCATGCGATGTTTAACACTTCAAATGCCAAAAAGCATAAACTGAAAAAATAAGAGGTACCAACCTAGCAACAAAAGTTTTCATCTACGCAAAACACACTGAGCTAACTTGTTTAGCCTTAGGCTAAGGAGCCTTGTTGCTGCTGGGATGTTTACAACAGTTCACCTTACCTTAACTGGTATTTTTAGCTTTAGCTGTCCTCCGCGACGTCGTTATTTTATCAAAGGTGAAGCTTAAATTTTTTTTAAAGGAATCATAACCGTATTAACAGTGTGGCATGGGGTTAACTGCATCGGTTGCTCCTTCTTTTAGCTATAGCTTGCTATCTTTGAAAGCTACATCGCCGCCTGGAAACAGAAATCACTCCAACTGGCTTACTTCCTGTACACCGGTGGTGCGTTTACCGAAACTCGGAGATTACAGTTTTTATCGTGTACTTGCGCCAAACAGTTAAATTCTGCACTGTAAAAGTGCTCGAAGTGAGATACGTATTACCTTATTTTTTATAGAATTATTAAATTTACCCAAGTCATTTATAATTTTCCTTAATTTTAAATTAATTTCAAAACAGCTATTCATTTTCTGGTGAAAACTGTTACTAGGTCTAATGTGCAAACTATTTTTTCATTCAACCTTTATTTAGGCAGGTTAATCTCATTGAGCCTCGAGGACTCATTTACAAGAGAGACCTGG
>JARVGS010064318.1:0-11869 GCA_031762315.1 Hypsolebias antenori
GCATGTTCACAACCACACACAAATAGATGCAGGGATGTAAATGTAGGTATTGTATGTAGCTAGTTAGTTGTGTATATATGTTTATGCATGTATATGTGTAGACATGGGTATATACTGTATATATTTATAGAAATTTACCGCAAAGCCATGAATGTTATAAGTTCTTTATACATGTTTTATACATATGAATTTTGTTGCTGTGTTTTGTCATGTTCTTTGCAGGTGTACGGACAGTGGTCGGGTGGTTTGCCTTGTGCTCTCTGTGTATTTTTTTTACATTTAGTGGTCTTTCTTTCTGTCTTTCCTTTCTTTCTATCCTATAAAAAATCATAATAATGGTGTGAAGAGGATGGCTGTAAGGAGAGAAGGGAGGCCATCGAAAAAGGAAAGAGAAAAAAACACTACCGTTTTCAGCCGCTAGATGGCAGTCGAGTATTATGGCATGCTGTTGTGTCAAGCAATAGGTAAACGTGGCTATTGATGATGACAGTCGTTTTGCAATACTACTCAACTGCCATCTAGCAGCTGAAAATGGTAGTGTATTAAAGAGCATTTATCAAGTAAAAGTTCAACTGAGACACTTTTACTAGAAAGTTGAGCAAGCAAATAATTGTTTTTTAGGTGCTTATCTTGTTAAATTTCAAAGAAATGTGCAGCGTTCCTCCTTCCTGATTTCCTCCCTCTGCATGCTCCTGGAGCACCGAGGCATCAAACACTTTTGAAATGCAGCTAATTTTACCATTAAAGTGCATTTATTAAGGAAACATTAAACTAAGACACACCTTTACTATAATTTCGATCAAACACACAATTGATTTTAGGTGCTTATCTTGTTAACTTTCGAAGAAGTGCACAGGGACTCATCCCTCTGCACGCTCGCACTTGTGCGCATCAGCTTTTGAAATGCAGCTGATTTGACCGTCAAAGTGCATTTATTAAGCAAACGTTAGACTAAGACACACCTTTACTATAATTTTGAGCAAACACATAATTGTTTTTAAGTGTTAGTCTTGTTAAATTATTGTTAATGTCCTCCCGTGCATGCTCCTGCAACTGGCATTTGGCAGCCAATCGATTTTTGGCACAACACCAGCCCACATTTCCAGGTTGTCAGCGGTGAAGTGTAAAAGATGCAACTTATATGGAGAGGTGACATATTTATGGATTTTTTTCCCCTTTATTAGACTTATTTGGACTGATACGACTTACAGGGCGGTGCTACGTGAACGGCGGAAAATACGGTACCTCAGCACAGAGACGCAAACATGTCTTTCTCACAGCAAACTGACTCAATTTATAAGAAGGCCCAACAACATCTTTACCTGCTAAGGAAATTAAATACTTTGTACCTTTCATGTCAGCAGGAGCACTCCGAACTTGATTTACAAATCCCTGACTGAGTCTATTTTAACTTTTAATATACTGTATTCATCCTGATTCAGCCCAATTAATGTAAAACAGAAAGCTAAATTATGCCGAATAATTAAACAATCAAGTGCAATAACTGGCTCACCTCAGTGACCTCTGTCAGACATCTCAGCTCAGTGACCAAGAAAGCCACACTGATCACCAAGGAGCCCTCACATCCACCACACAACTGCTTCCAGATGTTTCCATCAAACAGGCGTTACCGAGTCCCACTGGCTAGGAAGAATATTTATAAGAAATCATTCACACCATCTGCAGTAATGTTCTTAAACAAAGCTAAATAGACACATCTTAATGGTGTTAACTAATGGTGATGTGCGTTTTTATTATGTTCTATTGTTGGTTCTTGTTGTGTTTGATGAATGTAGAGCAAGTCAAATTAGAATTTCTGCCACAATTGCGGTAGACAATAATGTTTTATCTTATCTTATCTTATTTTTTCATTCTGAAAAGTTTTTCTAGAACCCATCCAGTGGTTCAGGAAATGAGTTGGTTGAGACAAACATTAATAGTAAGTAAAAACATTAATATTCGTTTTACCTTCATCAGTGGACAAAATAAAAACGGAATGTGTTACCTCCCACCTTGGATCTATCAGAAAACAACAACATCTGAAGGAAATGACCAAGGCACATTATGTAACATCAGGCTGGAATGTGTTTATGAGTTAAATGTAATGAAAGCCTCCTGCCGGAGCGGTTCAGGTCACTTTAGGGCTGAGGCCACCAGCTGCATGCTCAGGTGTAAATTAATCATGAGTGTGTGAGAGCCACGTGTGCTGCGACTCCTCCTAAAACATTACGATTTTAGCCACACCAGAGGGAACATAAACTCCCACCTGCCTCAAACAAAAAGTTACTTTCACAAGAAATGCGTAGCTCAGGTTAGTCAGAATAAAGACCTGGCCGTCTTTAAAGAATTCATTTAAAGCTTGTGTTTTAATCTGAAACCATCTTATGTTAAGAAATAACATTTTAGTCAAACCTTGTGACTAATATTATGTATAATGTCATGTCATACTGCTGAGGACATCTGTCCGCTACTATCACCCTAAATTTAATTGCTAAAATTAGCTCATTCTATAGTTATAATTATTTTTAGATTTATGGTCGTTTATGTGCTAACTCAGATTGATTAATTGTGACTAACAAATTTATTTAATTTATTGTGAACCCTTTGAGGAGTGTAAAGAGTCTGTGAACGACAACATGACAACGTGAAAAAATAATGGAGGTACCGACTTCCATTGAGGTGAGGAAAAATTGGGTTTTCGTGTCAAAATCCAAGATGGCCACCACCATTTATGGATTTGTAAACTAACAACCCCTATCATTTGAAGAAACTATGCTTTCTAGTTTTTATAATGCTTAAAATGATAGTTTCTAAAATAAGTGGAGTGGTTGAATATCAATCTATGGTGGCCAAGGCCACCACTGGCCACCCCCTGGCTCTGCCATTGCACCAGGATTCAGGATTCTGTCACCCTGCTCTGCCCCGAACAAGCAAAATAAAAAATGAATAAATAAAAATCTCTGTTCTTCTCCACAGTGTAGCTCCTTCCCACTTGAATATCTTTCACCAAAAACATTTAGGTTTATTTGCGTTCTCTGTTCACTCATCTTGAAAACTACAAAACATTCAGATCTCAGTGATGGGGCACACACCACTCATTATTTTGTTGTTAAACTCCATCTGCATCAGGAAAGAGGACGTTTGATGAAAATGTGACTTTGAATAACTTGAGTACACATCTGTTGTTTAAATGTCAATTACTGCATGTTGCCAAATAAAATAAAAAATGTACACATTGTTTACAAAATCATGTGACTGCTGATGGTGAGTAACAATGACCTCATGAGGAGATGAGGAAATGGTGGTGAAAGACGATGACCTCATCTGAGTCAGAGACACAGAGCAGGTGGTGCAGTGTGGCTGAAAGGAGAGTTGTGTTTCTTTGTGGTTGACGGGTTTGTTTTTTTTTTATTTTCCTGTCAAGTCTGTGTCTTCTCATGATCATGTTGTCCATCTTTGCAGATATTCTGCTTCTTTTTGACACACCGCCCTTTACTTTTTGTTGAAAGTTGTTCTGTTACAATTCATTTGTGTAAATTAGAGATAGACTCAACTCCGTCAGGTTTGTATCAAGATGACAGCAACACTTTACAGCTGTTTCTACCTGCTGCCTTTGGAAATTAGTCTAATGGGCAAATTCTCCAAAACTACGGTAAGCTGATTGTTCAGTTTAAATAAATCTAAACCTATCACTACTCTCATGATATATAGGTGCTCAAAATTACTATAAATAAATACATATATGATTAAAAAGTGCTCGCTCATTGAATGTGCAGAGAAACTTCATGTAAAATAAGAAATGGTCACCTGGACAGAACTTTCCAGATGACCTGACTGAACTTTGTGGGATTTTTGCATTACAGAGCATGGATTTTGAAAACTAAGTAAAGTTGCAAACAACTTTGGTACAAGCAAACAAGAGGTTCATCTATGTCCCCCTTCACTGAGGCATTTTAACAGTGAATGTTTGTAGTTTTCAAAAGGAGTTTTTTTTTTTTTTTTTTACTTCAACAAGGAATGCAAGGAAAACCTTCATGTTTTTTTTTTATGTAAGACATGCAAGTGCTTTTTTTTTTTTTTGGCTTGTCTGAATCACTGCAGAGTGACAGATCTTGGAGAGTTGAGGAAACAATGTTATCCCCCCATGTGCAGTGGCTGAGCCAGGGGGAGGCCAATGGTGTCATTGGCCAACACAAATAAATCTTCAGCCACAAGGACAGCACGGTGGTGCAGTTGGTAGAGCTGCTGCTTCTCTGCAAGTAGGTCGCCGGACCAAATCCCAACCGGGGGCCTTTCTGGGTGCAGTTTGCATGTTCTCTCTGTGCATACGTGGGTTTCCTCCGGGTACTCCGGTTTCCTCCCACAGACCAAAAACATGAATGTTGGACTGATTGGTAACTCTAAATTGTCTCTAGGTGAGAGTAAGAGAGTGAATGATTGTTTGTCTCATTTATCTCTATGTGTCCCTGTGATGGACTTGCCACTCGTCCAGGGTGTATCCCACCCCTCGCACAGTGATTGCTGGACATGGGCACCGGCGACCCCCATTACCCAAAATGGAAGAAGCAGGTAAAGATCATGGATGGATAGGTTTACACAATATAAAACTAGAAAACATACAGTAGTTTCCTCAATTGATAGGGGTGGTCAGTTTACAGATACATGGTGGCGGCCATATTTGATTTTGATGTGGCAACCCAGTTTTGATGGTGACATTTCTTACACCTAGATGCAACAACACACAAAAATGGAAATCACCACCTCATTTATTATTATCATTGCCACAGCATGAACAAACAGATGGATGGAGGGAATTTACAATTTGCCCTGTCTGCTCTGCGACTGGAGACAAAAGGAAAGTCACTTCAAGTCTTTCATTTCTTTGTTTTGATGGATAAGTTGTTAATTCATAGTCCTAAATTTAAAAAGAGTTGGGACGTTGTGCAAACTGTATAAAAACTGGATGTAATGATTAGCATCTCCCAAAACTTTTTAATTTTACAATGACACATATATTAATTGATTCGACTGAGAAAGTGTACACATTAAAGAAAAAGTTTTAAATGATGAAGCAACATATTTTATCAAAGTTCAGACAAGCTGCGAAGCATCCCCTCTTCTTTTACCAACAGTTTAGAAACAACCATGAATTGTGGACACCAGATTTTGGAGGCAAATGTTTCTCATTCGTGTCTGGTGAAGGATTCGAGCGGTTCAACAGTCCTGCTCTTCGATACTGAATTTTCCATTTAGATAAATAGTACAATAAATCTAATTGACTTAGTGGATAAAACTGATCCTACTGTTCTCAGACGTCTGTTAACTCTTAAAATGTTGAAGTTTACTGATGTCTATCAATGAGCCATGGTGGCAGACTGGGGCAGGCCCTCCCCTGTTCATCAACCAAGTGGGCCCCTATTGAGTCAGGCCTTCACGGTTGGTCTGAAAACGGTTGTTCAAGCTTCATCAGTGAGTGAGTGTGGTTTTAACAGCAGAACTAAAGACTAAACTGTTGCTCAGTGATGAATCAACAAGATGTTAAATCTGACTTTACAGACGTCCTCTGCTCCCCAGAGCCTTTAAGCCCTCTAATGTTGTCATGGTGTTTTTATTCACCTCACCTCTGGCTAGAATAGAATCATAACATAAATCCAATTACCAGTAAATGTCCAAAAGTTTGTTGGGACCAACACAGAAACTAAAGAAAAATTAATTTTGGACATTATTTGTTCACTGTTTATGGCATAAAAATCATATCTAGTACTTAAGTCTTAGCATATCACGTGCTACCTTTCATGCATATTTAAACTGAGGTGATGTCATCTTGAGCAGGGACAGAGTTATGATGGTCAAACCATGTAAATAATGTGTTGCACGTTGTCATTTGCTTTTATGTGCTCTGCTTGTGTTCGACATGAGGCTGACCCAGCTACAACAAAACAAAACCTACCTCAGTACCTGTCAACCCGATTGATCAGAGCCATTTTTGCATTAGCTGTGGCAGCCATCTTGAATTAGGTTGACTCTTTATGTTTTATAGTGGTTGGTATTCAGCTGCATGGCAAATGGTAATAATAATCATAGAAGTTGTGTATCCAATGTTTACTCTCTGACAGTTTCAATATAAGGTTTACTTGTTGTTCCTAGAGTTACTAAAAGCAGAATGAGAGGCAGATCTTTCAGTTATCAGGCTCCTCTGTTGTGGAACCAACTTCCCGTTTCTGTCCATGAGGCTGACACATTGTCCAGTTTTAAGACTTTCTTTTTTGATAAATCCTATAGTTAGGGTCGGCTTGAGTTTCCTAAGCTGTCCCTTAGTTGTGCTGCTATAGTCTTAGACTGCTGGAGGACAAACTGAACACATTTCCTCTCTGCTGCTGTCTTTAATCCACCTGTTTGTACTGTATTTGCAATTATTTCTATCTTAACAGGTTTTTGTCTTTACTCTTATAGAAAGAACATCTGGACCTACATCTGGACCTGTTACTCTGTGTTTGTCTCTCTTTCCTGTCCTCTCAAACCCAGCCAGTCGAAGCAGATGGTCTTGAGCCTGGTTCTTCTGGAGGTTTCTTCCTGTGAAAATTGAGTTTTTTTCTTTAAACTGTCTCCTTTGTGCTTGCTCAGGATGCGAGACTGTGATGAAGATTCAACACAATCTGTTGCTTCCTTAGATAGACAACTTTCACTGATTGTCTTTTATAATGTATATGAATGTTTCTGTTCAGTGACCTGACATGACTTCTGTTGTGACTTGGAGCTATAGAAACTGAATTGATCTGAATATAAACTGTGTGTAGTGGTTCAGGACTTTGCTAACAAAGAGTTAATACAAAAAAAAAAAAAACTAATGCTGAACATTTGAGAAAAATTGTTGCGCAATGTGTAGTAATCAAAGTGTTTGAAAATGACCAAGTTTATCATATAGTTCAATATTTGTAGAACTGTCTATATTATTGTGTTGGCTGAGGTTTATTACCTGCAGCTGCTATCATGACTGCTTGACTGAGTTGTAGTTGTAGACCGACCCATTTTACCCTGAAAGTGTCATTAAAATCTGTCCAATGGTTCATGAGATATTTTGCTAACAAACAGGTGGAGTTAATTGGAATAGTTGATGTCAGAGTTTTGAAAACATGATCCTGGGCAATCAGTTAGTGCTCAGAGGAAGTGTTGAAATCCACTCTCAGCTATCGTTGTTGTCTGTGTATACACACACACATACTGTATGTATATACATTTTTTTTAACTTCTTCTTTTGGCTTCTCCCTTCTTCAGGGGTCACCACAGCAAACCAGTCGCACGAAGACTTGGCGATTGTTTTTTGACGCCAGATGCCCTTCCTGACACAACCACAGACCACCGAGCTACCACAGCCCTCTGTGTGGTGCAGAGAGCTGATATCTAGGGTGCCTGGGGAGCATGGTGGGGGTTAAGGTTTGCTCAAGGGCCCAGAGTGGGACAAATTAGGGTGGAGGCCGGTGTGGGTGCTTCACCTATCCCAACCGCTTGTTGATGTTGGTGCTGGGAGTTGAAACAGCGATCTTCCGATCGCAGGCCCAGCTTCTCTAACCTCTTCATTCCTGTCATAAATTTTTTTTCTTACCATTTCTGAAATTACAAAACTAATTTTATTATTTTTACATGTTGAGCCAGAAAACATCATTTTTACTTTAACATACAGAAGGCACAACATACACACGTACATACATGTCAGAATTAGAGTCAGCAATATATTTCCACAAGTAAATAATCTAAAGTTCTGGATGTGTTTGTTCTGGAACAGGCAGCATTTTTATAGACCTTTTACTTAAATAACAACAAAAAATGTTATTTAAGTACTCATTTAAGGGAAATTTCACTATAAGTTTAGCAAAAAAAAAAGTCTGCTTTAAAATGTACGAATCAGTATTAATTATTGCCAAGTAATATGTATTTTTCCTATTATTAGTGGATTGTTTTCCTAAATAAAACATCAATAAACAATATATAGCTGCTTTGTACAGTCAAAAGTTTGTGAATAATATTTTCACATCTCAGGAACAAAAACTGCAAATGTCACATCCATTCCTGCTTATTTTTTCAGTCCATTTACCTTTTTATTTATCTTTACTTGAATCATTAAATTTCTATATCGCTTTGCTTGTGTCCTAAATGTCTCTTCTCCTTGTTATCTCATTGATGAAAATGTTACGCCTGGCCATGTCTTCGCTGCTCTTCACCATGTTGTGCATTATTCAGAACAAAAGAACAGCAACTAAGAGCAAATGGACTGGAACCAAAGAGGACAATGGACCACAGAAGTAAAAGGTCAAAAGGTCATTTTGGTCACGACCCCTGTGGTCAGTTAGCATAAATATGGGCTGTGCTGCCACCAACTCATCAGCGGGGTAAATTTGCTCAGGTCATTTTAAACTGCTTCCTCACAGCAGGACTTGTATTTAATTTTATCCTGTGAGGTTTTGAGTTTAAATGTGTCTGAATGCATGAGTGTCTTTAGTGCGCCTTCTTATTCTTTATTTATGCCTTTATAATCTTTCCATTTGTGCTAACTGACATGATGTGACCCCCCCTGCAGCATGCACGCTGCAACTCAGAGCTTACGGAGACCTTTACAATATTGCTTTGGAGCAAGCTCCAATAAACAAACAATTACAAGACAGGAAGACATATCACGCTGAACTGCTTTACGACGACAAAGCGTTTAATTTCTGATTTCACAGTCCTTTGAAAATAGAAATGGGTGGGGGAGAAGGGAATCCAAATGGCAGTCAACCCGCACCCCCCCCCCCCATCCCCCAACCCACACAGGCCTGTTTTCATGCTTTACTATCTTTGAAAAGGCCATAAATGTAGCTTAACGTCATGACATCCATTTTTAATTTAATGTATGGATACAGTGCATTGTGGCTTGTGGAAAACATTAATCTCTATCTGTTTCTTTTACATGCTCCTTATAACTGAATTGCATTTTTAATAATTCAATTTGTAGCTGTATATAATGACCAGGCCTTGTGGAGAGTGACCACAGTTTCAATATTCACTTAATGGATTGGATCAGTTAGAAGAGTGAGCTGCAGTAAGTAGTTTTCCTACCGGCTTGTCTAACCACAGCGTAGCCATAAAGACCAACATTAAGCTACACGCAGATCAATACGTAACACTGAAAGGGTGGTATCAGGAGTAAGACCTGAATTAAGCCCATCCTTTGTGAAGGTTAAATATTATTTCCGTATGATTAAAAAAAAAAAAAAAAAACTTTTAACTCCTCTTATTTAAACGTTACGTTGCGGTAATTATACGGCTCCAGAATGAAAAAGTTAATTACAGCCATGGTCAAGACGTCCTGTTTTTCCTTTAGGAATTGCTGCAATTAAAGAATCAGAGCAGGAGAAGCCACTTTTTATTGCTCACAATATCAGATTCCTTGTAAATCCATAATCGTTAACATTATGTTACCAATTTTTAATGTGGAAAAAGGTTTTCCCACTTGTCCAAGTGTTTGATGTTAAAGAATAAAGAAAATGTTTTCATAAGTGATTGAATAAATACTCCATTTAAACTTTTTTTAATTGGAAATTAAAAGATCATTACCTTGAAATTTAACAAAACTTGTTCCCGCAAAAACATTAAGCATTTATGTTTCTGTGAGAACGTAATGTTGTGATGACCTGTTGCAACTTTATGCACATTCTGTTGGACACATCAGTTTATTAATGCATCCTTTGTGTGCTGCTGCATGCCTGAGTCACTGTTCATATTTTTTTTTCCTGATTTTTATTTGTATTATTCATATTTATTTTGGATTCTACTTCTGCAGGCTTTGTGCAATTTTTGCTATTACAATATCAAAACCATCTGTTCATTTAGGAAATGGGTGTTATGCTTTTTTTTTTTTTTTATCAAAAGCATTTTAGAAATCTAAAATTTCCCCAGGTTAAAAAAAAGAAGTCTTTTTCATTTTTTTCATATCACTTTTCTATTTAAAATTTTCATCAAGCTTGCCCTATTTTTGTTTAATTATGATAGTTTTATCTTAAAAAAAGTTAAGTCTGGTCCTCTGGACATTCAAAAAACAAAACTAACAAAAAAAAAAAAGTAGAAACGTTTTGTCTTTCATCCGAAAGACTTCTTCAGAATGTCCAGAAGACCAGACTTAACTTTTTTAGATTTTTCTACCTGGATTATTGAGCATGAGGATGTGACAGTTTTAGTTTTTAATTTCTATTCAACTTTTAGTTTAGTGAGGATTTTGCTACTTTTAGCTTTGAGCAATTTTTTGCTTCTTTATTTGTTTCTTTTTTTTTTTGTTTGTTTGTTTTGCTATTCGTAGTCTTTAGCTATCTTTGCTTTTAGCTAAGTTTTTGCAACTTTTAGCAATCATGTTGCTATTTTTAACTAGCCTTTTGTTACTTGTAGTTTTTAGTTACCAGTTAACTTTTGATACTTTTAGCTTTGAGCAATATTTTTTACTTTTCTTCTTCAGCTAGCCTTTTGTTACTTTGACTATTTTGGGGGCTTTTGGATACTTTTAGCTTCTAGATGATAATTTACTGCTTTTAGCAAGAATATTGTTTCATTTATCTAGACTTTTATTAATTTTAATTTTGAATCAACGTTTTGATACTTTTGGCTGTTTGGTAACGTTTTGCTGTTTTTAGTTTTAGCTTCCCTTTTGATACTTGTATCTCTTATCGTGTAGTTACATTTAGCTATTAGCTTGCAGATTTTAGCTAGTGTTTTGCGACATTTAGCTTTTGGACAGTGTTCTGCTTTAAGTTAGAACAAATCAGATTCTTCAAATGTCTATATTTGGATTGCATTTTTTATTGAAAACTCAATGTCTACAGTAATTTTTGAGAATCTGACCCATAACTATAACTGATCAAATTTTGAGTCAAAAATAAATATAAATAATAATTCAATATAAAAAGCTTGGTTTGGATATGTATTAAAAGTATTTTAAAGAATGTATTGTCAGCTTCAATTTTAGTTTCAAAGCAGTAACTCAGACTTAGTAAACAATAATTACAATAATAAAAATAACATTAACTGTGTGTTTATTCGTGCAAACTCAAAAACGCTCATCTCCTCTCTTCTAATTATCTTTATACATGCACTCAGAAACCTACACTTTGTTTTTTTCCTGAAGCAACCTTGGTGACTTTGTGTGCATCATCGACCTCCAGTACATCTGCCACTCCTGGTCTATTGTCCAGCAGTGTGCTTCACAAACAGGCATCAATTAGACGAGCTGTCCCTTTCTGTAGCAACCTGATTGTTTTGTCCTGGTCTCCATCGCTGCACCTGTCTCAGACATGCTGGACTCCTTTCATGTGCTGTAACTTAACCCCAGCTGAAATGACACCAGGGTAAAAATAGCTTGTTCCACAGGGGTCGTATTCAGCTAATGAGAGGTTCATATAAGATTTGTCTACTGTACAAATAATGATGGACACAGTGGGTACAACACTAATGACTTTTGTTTTAGGTTATTTGTTGATTCTTTTTTTGACATGTCGATGAGGATATATAATATAAAACCAGAACCCGATGAGAAGTTGGAACAACGTTAAATGATAGATACCTCATCTAAGCGACACCATAATGGATCACTCAAGGCCCAAGTTAACAATGACCACTACTGGTGCTTTTGTCAAACAGGGTGCCGGTGGAAATTGTGCTACTGTTGGTTGAAGACCATCAGAAGGGGAAACGTGTCAGGAGACAGACGGAGAAGAGGAGAGTCAAGAATGTAGGACTGAGGGTGACAACTGTAAATGTGGGGTCAATGCCAGGCAAAGCTGGCTGACATGATGCAGAGAAGGAAGGTAGATGTTTTATGTGTCCAAGAGACCAAGTGGAAGGGCAG
>JARVGS010064355.1:0-11849 GCA_031762315.1 Hypsolebias antenori
CTGATGTCAGCAGGTCGTTAAAATACACACAGTTATCTATATACTGTATATGTTACACACACACACACACACACACACACACACACACATACACATATATATACAAAGTACATATATATATATAAATATATATACTGTATATACAAAGTATATATATATATATAT
Source organism: Hypsolebias antenori (assembly GCA_031762315.1). Classification (NCBI taxonomy): domain Eukaryota; kingdom Metazoa; phylum Chordata; class Actinopteri; order Cyprinodontiformes; family Rivulidae; genus Hypsolebias; species Hypsolebias antenori. Next base: position 166 of record JARVGS010064355.1, read on the forward strand.
ATATATATATATATTCAATATATTAACAATAAACTACTACTTACTATTGTACTAATATTTGTACTTAGCTGTTTTTCACTGATTGCGGGTCTTCAGGGTACGGATCCCCCGCAATAAACGAGGGATTACTGTACATTCAGCAGTAAATTTATATTTCTGCCAAAATAACTGATGCAAAATTGACAGCTGTGCAAATTTTTAAACACAAGTGTTGGCATGTTGCCATGAAATTTTGAAGATAATATTTAAGGAATGGGTTAGCTTTTACATATTGTTAGCTTGTCAGTATGAACCAAGTGAACCCACGTTCAAAGCAGATGTCACCACCCTTAGCTCAAATCTTCAAAATGTCATAAAAATTCATGAAAATGCAATTGTTTATTCATTTGCACCATAGTCAGTTTTGCATTAAATGGTTATTTTAGTTTGAAATACTCCATTTCTGCTGGAAGTGACAAGAGGCTGCACTGTAAGTGTTATAACTAGCCTGTAAATACATCATAATTCATAGACGTAATGTAAAACTGATAGCGATGTAAAAGCTTTTCAAATAGCGTTTCCACAAACTATACAACGTTTTGTGATTAGGATTATTTTAAGCCAGCAGCGGTTTTGGTCAGACTTGGATTTATTGTTAGCTTGTTATCAAGTTTCTCTCATTAAATAAAAATCAATATTAATCGAACACATGCATGTGAATGCACAGTAGAATCTCCTACGTGTTGTGGTATCATGTCGACAGAAATATTTTTGACATGACAGTAGTTGTAAACTTTCTGTAGTCTGTGCTAGAAGCATTACGCTCCACGTTCATGGACACGGACAAGACATACTGTGCCGAAATCTATTTCCAAAACCAAGCTGCCACTGTTTTTTACTTTCTTAGAATTCTGTAACAAGGAAGAAATAAAGCATCCTGTCACCCTGAACCTGGCTCTGTTTCAAATTCACATGGAAAGAAAAAAAAAACAGTGGAAGTTTTTGGAGATGCACAGGAAGGCGTGATTAATAATACATCAGGATTATAGAGCACAGACTGTGCTGTGCTGGCTTTAATAAGTCCGTGGAGGGAAAACAAACCCAGACAATGAAAACAACCACACTAACTGCCTGAAAAACATCTGCATCTTAACTCCAACAAAGCTGCACAAGCCCCTTTGGTGTTGGGTATTAGTTAAGAGTTTATTATTAAAATATACCTGCATGTATCTGATGGCTCTTATGTTTGGTTGTGAATCTCCAGTGTTTCAAATATGAACAAAAAATGGATTTTATTCTGAAAACACACCTGAGCTACAGAGGTTTGCTGGAAACCCCGAGAAGTAGAATAATTGGCACCCTAGTGTAAGATTCCCTCTGTTTGGTGCCAGCTGCTTAAAATATGAATGATATTGTTTTCATTGCGCGGCTCTTATTGAGTTCTTCTCGGGCCGTGCAGAATAATCCTCTGACTTTGACCTTTTCTGGCATGTGGAAAAAGTAAATAAACAAGGCACTGATGTATTCCCTCTGTTACTAGAGGAGCTGAGCTGCAGATTTTCCGTTGATCACATTCAGGAGGCTGGGTTCAGAGAGCTGTCTGTGCTTGCCTAAACCCGAGCGATGAGATGCCTTTTTCTGTAAAACACGCCGAGGAATAATGGATGATGGGGAAGAAGATTAAAAAAAAAAAAAAATTGACAACCATTATGGGAGTATATTGTCTTCTTTCTATTGACAGGTTTCTCTTGGTCAGCTAGTAGAATTCAAGGCTGCTGACCTGAAGATCAACACAAAGCGTTTCTACAAATGTGACGTTTTGAGGAGGCAACAACAAAATGCAGGTAACTCAGATTAAAGCCTAATCTTTACATAGAAGTCAAAGGTAGATCATGCATAAAACTGGTGACTAAAAGCTGCAGACAAATTGTTTTGCTGAACAGGTCGTGTTAAACTCTTTTTATTATTTCAGATGTTGGATGTAGCCTGCAGCACCAGACTCTTGTCTCATTGCATTATTCCATTCATGACTATCTGTGGCATAAATGCATATATTAGAAGAATAATTTAATTTACATCTTTTATACACTGTTGCCCTAAATGATGCATAAATGTGAAAATTACCCACAACAAGGCCCATCACTGCCACTTTTAATTCAATAAACTCCATGACCTGATCGCTACAATTGACCATCTATCAGGGTCATTTGAGGAGCCCAACGTTGTTAACTGCTGCTTATAATTCCTCTTGATCATTGCTAATTGCAGAATGTGGGCCAAAGCCACATTATGTGTACCAAGAGAGGAGCTGCCAGACATTTTAAAAAGGTAAGACTAAATATCTTAATATCTCTTGGTTTAAAAACTGACAAATGCAGAGGAGTTTATTTAGCATCTGCAGACAAGCAGGAGATCACTTATTTAATGGGGACAGTTTGCTTGTATAGAGTGAGTCCACTGGTCTCTTTAGAGTGGCTGCTGATCAATACAAACTAGGTCTAAGTGATCAAATTTATCCTTAAATGAAGCATTTTTATTTAAATGGAAGTGGTTTATTCCAGCGTGATAATACTTCCAGTCAAGGTACAAGTCATGACTAAAGGATTTAATGGCTATAGTTTTATTTTTTGCAATTCTTATAAATTTGCAAGACCAAAGAAGTTCTAAATTGTTCATTTATTTTCATTAACTGATCTTTGTATGCAAAAGCATTAAAAATAATAGTAGCATTTCTTGAAGGAAGCATATTTCCTGTTATAATGCAAGCCAATGTTTTAAACTAAGAATTTACACAATCTGTAATGGTTAGAGTACAAATAGAAAAAAAGAGTCTCGGCTACTACCACACCAACATTTAGCTCAGTTTTTGAAAATTTGAACTAATTTCAGCTGTTTTTGCCTTTTTTTTTTTTTTAGGTGAGTTGGTTGTGACAGTCGAGATTAATTGTGTTGACTCCAAAGGTTAACTGGTTGTAGATGTACGTTTATTAGATATCTTCTGAAAGTCTCATTGAAGTTTGTCCGGTGGTTTAGAAGACATTTTGCTAACAGACAAACACAGTGCACTTCAGTAAAAATGGCAGGTTGAACATACATTGAACACAATCAGATAACTCTTATAGTGACTGTGACTCAGTTACTACCAAACTTTCAGTTCAGTCTCTGCAACAATAACTGTTATAACCATTTTTGTTTTTGATAAAGGTAATTTAGCTGTGGCGGCCATCTTTAACTGGTTTGATCCAGAAGTTAATCAGGTGAATGTACATCCAGTAAGTACTTTTTGAGAGTTTCACTAAAATCTGTCCAGTAGATCATTAGATATTTTGCTAACATACAGACAAATGAACGGTCCAAACCAAGAATTTCAATCAAGATTAGTGAGTTAAACTTTTTTTTCTTTTATCAGCCTTTATTCAATCAAGAACATTCCACTGAGACCACACTTCTTTTTCAAGGGAGACCTGGGCCTGAAGGCAGTTTAACGTCAAGATCAAGGTCAAGATTCTTTATTGTCATTCGCACCACATGTATTACATGTCGTGGAATGAAATTGTGTACACATGGTCCCAGTTACATCCAACAAAAGTATAAATTGTAAAAGAAAAACAGTAATAAGATCTAAGACATGACCTAAGAATATGCTATGCACTTAACAGTGCAAAAACAATACGCTGAACAACAGCAGCACGAACATGAGTATGTGCATGTTTTATGGACTGTGGGAGGAAACCAGACTACCTGGAACAAACCCACACAAACATGAGAACATGCAAACTCCACACGGAAAACCCCCAGGTCTAAAACGGGGACCAACCATGGGACCTTTTTGTTGTGAGGAAACCGTGCTGACCACTAATCCACCTGGCTGTGCCCACTAATGAATATAGTGAATGTGTCCCAAAGATAATCAAATTCCAGCTATAGTGCTACAAAACAATTTAAAATCTCGTATTTTTGCATTAGATTCTTACTCATTTAGTCAAAATGATTCAGTGAGAATTATATTTCTGAAATTTTAAGGAATTTTGTTCACATACATTTGAAGCAGCCCACTAAAGCCATATTCAGTTGCTTCAATATAGTTTAATGTTGCAAATTATAAAATATAAACTACAAATGTAATGCACTGTAACATAGTTAAGTTGGTGTTATACCTTAAGATGTATTTAATAAGGACAGAATTAGATTTACTCTGGGGAGGGAAGCCATCTGGTTGGGAATTTCATTTAGTCCTGTAAGGTTATATGAATATGACTTGAATATGAAATTAATTTCTACACAGATGTCACACATGTATATGCTGTAATAACACATTAAATAGGACCAAATATGTAAGAAGTATTAAAGCGTTTAGCAACCCTTTTACATCTTAGAAATGCTATTACCTCTGCCAGCGTTTGCACCCCATTTCCTTCCTTCAAAGGCTCTGGCTGCGCTGTGCACCGACTCATTGACAAAATGCACAATTTATTGAAATTTTATGGAAGGACTTCTACTCCCTCCTACCCCTGCACAATTACGTAAAAGCCATCTAGCCCTTGTGTAATCCGTTTTATAGTAATTCATTTATGACTCTGGTCACAGAGGGGATGCCTCTCCTGCCACAAACACCCGCAACATGTGTGAACGGCATCAGGACGAAACCCACCGAAGGGCACAGCTTTCATCAAGACATTGTTGTTTTTCTTCATGAGCACGTCATAAAACCTTTCAATCTGCTTTAGAAGTGACTTGTTTCATTACGTAGTTGAATATCTTGCAGAGCTGGACAGAATTGACAGAACTGAGGGTCCTGGAAAACAGTTTGCTCAGTTTGCAAAGGAGAGCACTAAGAGATGGGCAAATTAAAAAAGCAGACGAACGGGTGCTGCTTAAACAAACACACAAGAAAAAGACTGTCTCTCCTGACTTTAGGATGATTGTACCCACATTCCTGAGCTGAACTAAACCCCTCTGAGGCGTTTGGAATGTGAGTTTTTCTCTTTTCGTAGTGCAACACTTAGGCAACAAAACCACTTTTATTTTTTTTCAACCCCCTTCCCTGAACATTGCTCACATCACTGTTCCCTGAAGCTTGAAAGCACAACATTTCTCAGCCAGCAACTCCCACTGGGACCAAAGCCCAGAGATGGAAATGCAAAGAATATGTTTTATTGGACAGTTGCAGACAAATAAATCTAAATATGTATTTTGGTCGTGTTTGTGTGCCGACTGCATCCGGAGGGAGTTGGAGTGATTATGTGACATAAATAACAGTGCTGTAGCATGATATTAGGTCACATGTTTATACATACATGGACCTAAGGTCAGGGAGGGAAATAACTCAAACGCTATTCCTCATCTTTGGAAGTAAACATTGTTGGGTTGCTCGCATGCGTGCCGCTTTGCTTTTGAGTGTGCACAGACTGTTAATGGGAGCTGGAAGCTCACAGTGGGTTAAATCCACAACCTGAATGAAAGGGTTTGGGCTCAGTGGTTTGCAAGAAGGAAAGTCAATGGGTGGTGACAACGAGGAGGCGGGCGGGGACTCCTGCGATCACATGCTCCATGATTGACGTGGCCTAACCTCGGGGGCTGTGGGAGATGTCAGCATTGTGCAGCCCCCTAATATCGCCTCAGCCTTCTTAGTGAATTATAGACGGAGGCTGCAGGTTACATGAACCATCATGTTTCTCCTTCACTTTGCAGATTTACAGGTCAATCACAGGCTGTCATTTACTGTAAAGTGTGTGAAGTTGATAACTTCCCGTAATATCAGAACAACCACGCAGATGGACTGAATCATCATGAAACCAGATTTAAAAAGTTTGGGAATGAAGAAATTTTGTAAAAAAAAAAAAAATAGGTGTCTGTTTAATGAACATAAGTTTAAATATTAATTTTACATCAGGCTTGAAAAAAAATTGTCATGTACATTATGCTTAGATATTGTTCTATGAAATAATACAGGCTGAAAAAACACAGCAAAACTGGAAACTTTATTAGAATAAAAACAAGTGCCTCATTGTTTGCAGATTTTTTTTATTTTGATTGTTTTTGTGGCAGGGTGTCCTAAAAGTACAAATACCCTTAATATTATCAAACATGCAGTCTCTCAACTAATTTTAATTCTGTTTGTAATGTACTTTTCCCCCCGAAATGAAAGCCTCAAATGTTTTCTATTTTATTTTGTATTTATTTATTTATTTATTTATTTATTTATTTATTTATTTATTTATTTATTTATTTATTTTGCCTCCCAAAGATTCCAGCATAACGACAAAGACGAGACACCCCGGTGCAGAAACGTGCAGATTTCCAGCTGTGTCTTTGAAAGAAGAGCAAAGTTGGAAAATAAAACGTGGCGGCCTGTGGCAAACTGCACTTCACACAATTCAACCTCTTTGTCTCTGCCATGTGACAAGTGAGCAGCTCAACTCTGCAGAAATATAGACCTGTGCATCTAATTATTCCTTTTCACGCCCGTACAGAAAGACGGTATGCTTCTCTCTTCCTAGTGGCTGGGACAGCAGGAATTTGTGCTCTCAAAAAAATAAAATAATTTTAAAAATCATATCATTGCTTCATGCTTCAATCTACAATTGCTCTTCAAAGAAGGCTCTATATTTAAATAGATTTTAAAAGGACGGTGGCAGAACCTATAGTCTTGTCCAAACTTTCTACATTGCAAGTCTTTCATAATAAATTTACAAGTTCTGTGTTTTTGTTGTATTTTTAGGCTAAAGACAGTATTTTTCTGCCTGTACAGAAAGGCTCCTGCTGCAGAGCGGTCACAAGGGGGTAGCATTGACACAGTTGTTTAAGCCCTTCTGCAGGCAGCCCAGCATCAGGACAAACTGCCTTTGATGTAATTGGGGTCTCAGACCTCTTAGAAAAGCATATATTGCTTTGTATGTGGAAATGCTCTAGGAACAATGGATTTCCATAAGTGGATGTAAAATCGTATTTGGCGCATCCCCGACACGCTAACCATTCTCTAAACAATAACAAAAAGGACTCCGTCAGGATGGGAAGGGTAATTCCAAGGCACTTACAGCCTGGAAATGTAATAGGAAGTAGCATTAGGATTAAATGTGTGACTAAAAGATACAGACTTGACTAGTTTTAGGCTCATTCCTGGGCGATTTATTCAAATATATTTCTAAATTCTTTCCTGCAGCACCATGCATCCTAATACAAGCAAGCAGTAAAATATTTGGCACTACAGTACTGTACTTCAAAAGGCATGATCAAAAGTTAAAGAAATAGTTGTACATTTTATCTACTAAAAAAAAAAAAAGTCAATTTTTTTTTAAGACAGCAGATGAATTATGGCTCCCAACCTGTGCAGATAACCCTGTTAATTATCAATCATTCGGAGTCGCATAAGAACTCCCCTAACTAACATTTTTGTCTATCCATCTTATCATCCAAAGTAATACTTAAGTCTACGACGACTCTGGCAGGCCCTCATAAATAAACGCTGCCTATTTACATATTCAGTTTATCATGGATATTGCATACTCTGTACATAAAAATTCAAATGCAGCCTTTATGAAATATGATCATGCAGCAAATGTGAGAAAACACAGAGCACAGCTCGTTCATACACCGACAGAATTTAGTGCGAGTGATTAATACGAGAATGAAATCAACATCACACCTGAAGAATCCAAGTCTTGCTTCAAGGTATTTTTCTAATTCAAGCGTATTCGCTAAATTACATTCTGTGAGCACATGCTTTTTATGCAAAAATCAAAAGCCATGATGACATTTGTTATTTGACACACTTTAAATCGGGGACATGGATGGATTTGTTTCCTGTAATTCAGCAGAATATGACGTCTATAAAACATCCATGCTTTAAAGACTGCGAGGTGATCGTCTCTGCTATCTTTGATCAACAGAATAACTCTAAACTCAATAATCTGTGATTTTAAATAAACACATTTACACAAGATAGTTTTAACTTTTAATGTAAGGGCGCTCTCTTATTGTGTTACACTTTAAATGCAGATGTACATTCAGCTGCAGCACAACAAAGTACATGTTAATATTCTTATTTTTGTCTTTTGACTATAAATATATATATATATATATATAGTCGCTCGCTTGCTCACATTGTGTATATTAAAACAGAGAAAACACTGTTTGGTGTGCACTTCTAACTACTGAAGAAAAACGTCATAAAGAAGCAAATACTGTGCATTTAAGTGTCTCATCTCTTCTCATGAACTAGTTAACCTGAAATAATACGATCTACAAATGTGTTTCAGCAAAAGCAAATTACCTGGGTTTTGTGGAGGGGAACTAATCTTTCCAAGCATGACACTGGACAGGAAAGGCCTCTTACTGTTATTATGATGTGTCGGCTTGTGTTAGATGGAGGGCCTTGATGGCCGCATCAGGAAGGAGCATCGAAGCCCCTCTACCATGACAGCCCTCTGATGGATGTACGGGTGGTGGAGGGGCAGGGAAGATGGAGGTTAGAAAGCCAGAGACGAGGAAAAGAAGGAGGGCGATATGAGGTGCGGTGGGGGTTACATACAATAGTAAATACCTACAAATGCAAGGCATTAGCAGTAGGTGCAGAGCCTGAGATAACATTAGCATGCGCGATAAGGCTTTCTGTTAGACAGGCTATCTCTGAAACAAAATAAAGGTCCTGCGTGGTGAATTCTCAAAGCTTTCGCTTGCGACTCGTGATGATTTGTTCTCTATATGGAACTGCACGATGATAATACCTCATTTAAAAGTAATTTAGGAAATCAGAACATCTCTATGTCAAACTTTGACATGATTTTAATGACGTACAGTCAATTTCAGACACCGTAACTAACAATAATAATACAAAATACACATGCTAATATCTCTGTATTCAGTTAGGCTTTTTAGCAACAGTTTGCATACAAATTATTATTATTTTTTTTACTGAATTACCCTTTCGTTTTTTAAGCATCTCCAGTATTGTTCAGGAGTAATGGAAACCAGCCTTGGTTTGAATTATTTGTCCATTCTAATTTACATTTAATGACAAACTTGTGCTCCACCCAAGGAAGAAATATTTATTGTTATAGTTTATTTTGCATAATCAGCTCTACCTCATAGTATAAGTTACTTTGGAAAAGATGTATTAATGCTTTATAAATAGGTTATTCATACAATTGTAAATACTTTTTAAAGCATTAACAATCAAATGCGACACGTGTTCATACATTGAAGTAAGCTCACTATTTGTCAAGATCCAGTGCTGCACTTTTATTCAGATTGATGTTCATTTATTTATTTTATTTAAAACCCTTTTTGTTTTCAAAAGAAACTTCATGTCAACAAATGCACACATAGCAAACTTACTGAAAAATAACATATTTTTTAATAAATATAAACTTTAAAGAAACAAATAAAAGCACAGCACTTGATCTTGCCATATAGCGAGCTTGCCTTAATGACTAAATATTGTTTGAAAATGTTTTATAAATAATTAATAATGTGTTTTAAAGTGTTTACAAATTCATGAAAAAGCAATTTATAAAGTATGATTTTTTTTTTTTTTAAGTAAAAGTATTTTGTGACTTTTTTTCAGAGAAGAATGGTCCTAACAATATTAGACCACTGGTCTTTTCTATTGTTTTAATTTTATGCACAGCATTAATTATTTGTACAGTTGGGAAAAAAAAAAAAAAAAACAGTGCTGCATATGACACAAGCACTTGTTGGTGCATCATAATGTTTCCCCCCCCCCCCCTCTCCTTCAAAATGAGTGCTCCCAGCTGGGAGTGTCATGCACATGGTAACATACTAAAATATTAATAGCAAGTTTTCCTCCATGTCAGCTGCTTGTAATTTGATTTCTGGTTAAGGAATGTTGTTTTGGGTGGCAGCTCTCCCTGTGAACACAGGTCCTCCTCTCGTCTTGCTACCCCGGGGTCCCAGGAGACGGTGGTCTTGGGAAAGCGTTGCAGGGAGATGATGCTCCTCCTTGGCCTGGTAAAGATGGGGGGTGCCAACACACAGCGGGGCAGGTGTTCTGAGCTGCACACAGGGGAGTCTCACCAGGCTGCAGCGCCTGGCCTACATCCATCTCTGTACCTGGGGAGATAAATGGGAAAATGTGACCTGAACAGTCTAACATCACAGCCATGGCAGGAGCGTGTTCTAACAATGGGGAGTGGGGAGGGTCCCCCATATCATTACTAAAAATGAGACACACATAGCAATTAATTTCAGGCCTAAATGAATGGCCACTGTTTGCTGCATGCTCTGTAGCAACAGAAATAGATTAATTGTCCACAATGGAAAGATAGTCTTATTTGTTACCATGTTGCACAGATACAAAATGAACCTCAAGGCTTCGCTCATTCCTTAATCTACTTTTTTTTTTTTTGGTCACGTTGCAAAACCTACTTTTTCAGCCTTTATGCTATAAAATGGTGTGATCTTTAGACTGCCCTTTGTCTTGGAAGAAAAATTAATTCTCATTTGCATTACCACGTCTAAATGTCAGCCACCGATATTTTGTTAGACATTAGTAAAGCTGGCAGCAAGTGGCACTGGATAATTGCACTCAGCCTAGGAGAGGGATTTACATAATTTCAGATAGCAATTAAAGAATCCTTGGGAATTTTCTTCCTGGCCTCTCTCGCTCCAGCTTTCTGCTGCTCACTCCTAACAGTACAAAGGAAGCGTTCGTTTACATTAAGTTTCATGCTCCTTGCTGTTCATTTGCATGAAATTAAAGGTTTTCATGATCTTGAACAGCAGGGTAACATTTAAAATGCTGTTTTAAAGCCTTCACCTTGGAATAATGAAATGCTTAGACTTTTTTTATTCTTTTTAGAAGGCAGTGGGTGTTCATTGACTGCCTGTCCACAGCCAAACTTTTTGATTTTCCAGTGACTCATACAATACGACTCGATAACACTTTAAATTAATTAAAAATTTCAGCTTTTTCTTCTCTTTTCAAGGTCCCCTTCCTCTTTGGCCCAATGACCGTCACCCCACCTCGCCTCTGTACGTTTTTTTTTTTTAAATTTATGATCAAAAGAGAGGCGCTCTGAAAGAATAAAATTAATAAGTCAGAATTCTCTCAGACAGTGAAATAAAACAAAATGTACTCCCTCCTACTTTTCCACAATAAACTGACATGCGCTGATATGAACATTTGCTAGTGCTGCAAAAATAAACATATCATACGGTATCTTTAATTAGGTCCCTGTGGGCCTCAGTGTTACCTGCCATGCTAATGAGAATGAGCATTAGCTTGCTTTAACCCAGAGTCTGATAAAATTCATTGGTGGTGAGGGAGCACAAATCCAAAATGCAGCTAAAACTAGAGAAATTGCATTTCCTGCAGAAATGCAGTATGAATGCTTATTGCAGAAGAAATGGCTGAGAAACAGCAAATAAATAAATAAATAAAAGCTAAATATAGCTGAAATGGAAGAACAAGCTCAAATTAGCAGGAAAAAAGTTTTCATTTGATACTATTTCTATCTTAACGTGATTCTCAACCTGCCATTGTGTATCTGTTTCTCTCAAACCCAGCCGGTGAAATTAGATGGCCGCTTGTCCCGAGCCTGGTTCTGCTAATAGTTTCTTCCTCATGAGGGAGTTTTTCCTTTCCACTGTCGCCTTTATGCTTGCTCAAGAGTTCTGTGATGGAGTTAAACTCAAAGCAGTCTGCTCCTCAGATAAATAATGTTAAATTATTATTTTTATATATG
>JARVGS010064406.1:0-14767 GCA_031762315.1 Hypsolebias antenori
ATGAATAGTTGGTATCGTTATGCTCAGTTCTTAGCCAGAGGACGTCATGATTCTGAGTGTTATGTTTGTACTAAACTGCCAGTCACAGCATCTCATTTGCCCCTTCGTGTTAAGCCCCTGGAATATAGTTCTTGTGGATATGGTAAAGAGCCCCTCCGGTGCAAAGCCAAGAGGTATGAATTGACGGAGTCATCACAGGTGGCTGTGTTAAGTCAGTACGTGGAGTGGGCCTCTGATGTGCAGTTCCCTATCTGTGTACACCAACAACACCATCAGGATGGTTTTCAGGTAGCGGTGGGCTCACTGCCCCCTGAAAAATGTCAAGCGGTGGACCATCTGGGGAATCATCACATCGGAGTTCCTAGTAGGAATGGCTCGTTTCCTGTTGAAGATCTGGCTTGGCTGTGTGGACATGCAGTACTTTTGACTCTCCCATCAAACTGGACAGTTATCTGCGCACCTGTAGCTGCCACAGATGACTTGTTCATGGTATCATTGAGTAATGGTTCCCATTATGTCTGTCAGAAGAGGGCTGTTGGCATCAGGCCTCATGACTCGATTTGGGGATCTGATGTGCCTCAGGAATTTAAACACTGGACCACAGGTGAGAAAGTCATGCTGTCAATCTTTCCATGGGCAGGTGTAGGTAAACTACTCTTGTGTGTTGAGACTTTAGATTACCGTTTTGGCATTTTCATTAATTCGACCGTTAAGGCCTTAGAGGGCATCTCGGCTGAGCTGTCTGCACTGAGGATGATGGTTTTGCAGAATAGAATGATTTTGGATTTGTTAACTGTGTCTAGGGGAGGTGTGTGTGAGATTATAGGTAGGGACGCCTGCTGTACTTACATTCCAGATGAAAGTGAGACTGACCCACAAGCCAGAGTGACGGAGGCCCTGTCCAGCGGAGAGAACTCAGGGAAGCAAAGGCGGCTGACCCTCCTGCGGGCTCGTGGGAGTTTCTGTCTTGGTTCACTAGTGGCTCTTGGACTCAGGTGTTGTTGAAACTTTTGGCCCCTCCTCTAACGATTCTTGTGATTTTTTTGTGTTTTGATGGGATGCATCACTCCATGTGCTAAGGTGATGGTCTCCAGAATGATTTCCAGGGAGGAGGTGGTAGGATCTGGTACAGTGTGTCCAGCGATGCACGCCGGCGAGGTCTCCTCGCCGGTGGGACGTGATCACTTCCAGCTGGCTGAAACTAGATATTTGTAGGCCTCACGGGTTGGTTGGCCTATCATTTTTGACAGGCCAAGAGGGGGAATGATGTGTTTTTATATCTTTTTATGCCTCATATGTTTATCAAATGTGTTCACAGGTCTTTTATATGTGTAGACCTCCTGATTTTTGCATGTCTTTTATAAGTTACACAAATCAATGTTTGATCATGTGTGCACATTATTGTTTAATCACGGTAAACACTGGGTGTGGTGTGTTACTCACAGATGAAGAACTAATATTAGATTAGATGGGCACTTAAACATATGTTACAATTTTCACATATTAGACTAACCTTAGAGTTCAATAGCACAGACTCACATTATTTGATATTAGCATCACAATAGATGAGTAGAATACATAAACACATTAATAGTACACTTTTTAGGCCTCTACACAACTTTGGTCACCAAAAGCTTCTTGTGCTGAAACAAAAAGCAGCTCCTCTCACAGATAACAAGTGGGGGCAGAGAACTCGACTTCAACAGACTTCTTCTCCCTATAAATTGATTACAGATTGATTAAGCACACATACACTTAAGGTAGGTAACAATTAATAGTCATTAAGTGTTACTACAGTAATCTTAACCTTAATTGTAGGCATAACAATGGAATAGACTAACATTTAAACATGAACAAAGGATTTCAGCTACACAAAGTGTCATAAAACATCCTTATCAGTGACTCTGGAATCTGGCCTTGAAGGGGGGCAGAACCAGAAGGCGCCAGTAATACATTTTAACCAATAAGGAGCTAGCCAGCTAAAAGTCCATAAAAGCTGAAAGCAACACCCGCCCAGTGAGTAGTTTCTTTTGGTGAGCCTGCGAGGTGGTGCATGCGATTTCTACTGCTCCTATATGCATGTAATTCTTGTTCATTTAATGAATGTCTCTGAATGCTTGTAAACTCCTGTGTCCAATAAATCTTTTGAACTATGGTGAAGTCTCCAGCTGTTTTGAACACCAATTCACGACAATATGTATATTGTTTTTAACATTTAGGAACTTTTGTGTGAATCTTTTTATCAGTTGCTGCTGTTACACTTGAAGTTACCATCCGTGGGTCAATAACAGCTGTTTCTATTCTATATATTGAAGGAGTTTCTAAGGTGTTCAGAATGATCTGAGAGGAGAATGTCACCTTGGTATAAAATATATTTAATTGAGCACAAAGTTAAAAGTATGCAGAAAGTTACACAAGTAATTCAAAATGCATTTTGAAGGAACATTGATCAGAGCGGACCTTACGTATTCTCGTCTTGTGATGATGTTCACCGAGCGCTGCATGTAAGTTGTTTATAGACTTATTTTCAATCCAGCCTCTGGTGAAGCAGATCGGCTTGTGATTGGATGCTATTACCTCCCTCTGCCTTGAGTGACACCGTGGGGCAACCACTAATGAGCAGGTTTGAGTTTCCATCGTAACTTAAGGCCATAGATGTGTCTACTCTACATTCTTTGAGCTGATAATCTGATAAATGACGACATTGTTTTTGAAACCACAGCACACAGAATCAGAGTTGGCTGTGACCCTTTGTCTGAGCTATAGTGATGCACTATTCTTGGCTATTATTAATGTGTTTAATTACTCAAGCTATATTTAAGCATAAACAATGTGAATGTTGTGATTTAACTTTGTTAATCAATGTGTTTCATCCAATGTTTTAATCAATGTGTGTTAATCAATGTGCGTTACTCCATGCATACGCGCAGCAAACGGCGAAACGCGCAGCAAACACATCAAACGCGCAGCAAATGGCGAAACGCACAGCAGCAAACGGCGAAACGCACAGCAAACACATGTATGATGCAAACTCAAACACACGCACACATCAAACGCGCAGCAAATGGCGAAAAGCGCAGCAAACACATGACGCAAACTCAAAATCACGCAAACACAAAAAACAAATGCAAACATAAAATCAAATGCAAACAAAAAAACAAATGCAAACACAAAAAACAAATGCAAACACACAAACAAATGCAAATATAAAAAACAAATGCAAATACAAAAAACAAATGCAAACACAAAAAACAAATGCAAACACAAAAAACAAATGCAAACACAAATACAATTGCAAACACCAAAACATATTCAAACACAAAAACACATGCAAACACAAATAACACATGCAACAGAAATACGCTGCAAACAGTGAAAGCAGCTGCAAACAGCGAAAACGCTGCAAACAGTGAAAGCAGATGCAAACTTGCTCCACAAAAACAGAAGTGCTCCAGACCACTAGGGGCAGTCGAACAAAGAGGCCTTGACGCAGAGTATCTGTACGGTACTTCTTGGTCATTCTCCTTTGGGAGATCAGAAACTTCACGGAATTTCATTCATTCAACCTTAAATTATAGAGGTTAAATTACAAGATATAGCGCAAGGTAAGGTTAATAAAATATGTTTTTATGTGTTAGTTGGTTGTGGTAACGTTATCCATCATTGCAGCAACTTTAGCCACAGTAGCTAACGCTGCCTGTCAGTGCTGTAACGCTTAAACGTTTACTTTCTATATTTATGTTTAAACAAAAAAACAGTATTTATGTTAGCTAGCTGTGGTAATATTATCAATTTACTATTCTGTAACTGTGTAAGGAAGCAGCCTCCAACTGGAAAGTAAGCTAGTTAGCAGCAACAGGTAGCTAAACTCTACACTGCTGCTGCCTGTCAGTGCTGTAACATTAAAATGTTTATCTATTAATGTGAAATCTCTGACATCTTCCAACACTGTTGTTTAGAACAGCATTTTAAATATTAAATTAAAAGCTATATGTCAAACCATTTCTATGTTCTGATGTGATTAATAATTTCTTTTTTTGCTTTCTTCTTGTGTCCATCTCTCTCAGCAGCAGCCCACCTAACAAACATGGCACCGTCATCAACACGTTGTTATTGCAGTGGGCCATGTTGTTCCAATAATAAACCAAAAACACCGTATTAGAGTTTCCACGATTTTCTTGCGGACAAAAAAAAAGCTCCCGTTGGGTGAGAGCGATCAGGAGAGATGAAGGGCCAACTTTTAAAATCCTTCGTGTGAGCACCATGGATGATGTCTGCACTTTGCCCCAGAAGATCTAAATTAATCAGCCAGTGGAAGAACCTGGATCAGACAAGGAGCGGCGCCATGTAGAATTCGCTGGAATGATTGGGGTAAATGGAGGAGGACAGTGCTGAACATATTTTTTTTAAATATAAACAAAAATGTGTCATGACCATGAACTGTCTAGTTTCCCACCTCTAGGGAGAGACTCACAAGCTTGTGGGTCAGTTTACCTGTGAGCAAGAAAGTGTCTCGGTGCTGCTAGCCAGGATGACTGCAAGGAGAAGCCTGATCCTGGGAACTGCACAGAGGAGTCATTGCCTGCAGGTGCAGTGGCAAAAGATCACAACACTGCCTGCCATCCTTCGCCAGGTTAGTATTGCAGAAAATTATTGTAGAAAAATATATGGCAGTGAATAACACTGTAACCATCTCGTGGACTTTTTCGTGGACATTTTGGACTTGCTAATGGTGGGGAGATTGTCAGTAAATACATGAAATGATGTGAGTCAGGAGGGGCAGCTATATACTTTATGGAAAATATTGCACATTTTGTGTTTTCACCTTTGAAAAAAAATATCTTCACCTCTGAACTGTCAAGGCAGGAATGAGTAATTAATAGGAGAAATGCTGTAATACAAAAGATAATTGATAATTGAACAGGAAATTGATAGGTGGACAAGTGATGTCTATTAAGATTTTTGCTTTTTCTCTTAGGTCAACTGGATGATGCTGCACGGAGAATTCAAGAGTTGCAGACACAAGTTTTGCCTCTAGATATAGAAATTCAGCAGCTGACAATTAAGAAGGGCCCTCGAGTGTGTGTGTGTTTGTGTGTGTGTGTGTGTTTATATATATATATATATATATATATATATATATACACACACACATACATATATTATTTATAAGTTTATTCATTAAAAAAATTTAATTTACAAGAAATACAATCACAAATAAAATGAAAGGCAGCAGAAAGAAAAAAATCTAAAACTAAAAAAGTAAATAAAAAAATATACTGTATATAACATTGAAACGATCAACTAACACAGATTTTTTTTAAATGATTATGACTCAGATTTTGCCAGATATTTTAAAAACAACATAACAAAGAAGTATCACTATTTAACAAAATTTCAAATTATGTTAACCTGATAAAATATTAAAGGAGACACTTTAACAAAATTAAACATGTCAAATATACCTTGAATAGATTACACAGATTATCGTGTTTTCTGTTAACTAAACGTTATTTATTTATAAATGTTTATTATATATACTGTCTATAATTTATATAACTCAAACAGTGAAACAATCAACTAAAAACCCAGATTTTTTTTCTTAATGATTATGACTCAGATTTTGCCAGTTATGTTAAAAACAACATAAAAATATCAACATTTATTAAAATTTTAAATGATTTTAACCTGATAAAATATTAAAGGAGACACTTTAGTGAAGATATGAGAAGATAAACTTTAAGATCAAGCTCTAAAAGTTCTGCTGATCTGAATCCTCAATCCTGAATCGTCTGATCTTTTCTAATAACTTTAAACTGTTTCTTCTCTTAAAGGCTGCCAGATTATTGTTGATGAATGTCCTGGTAACCGAATTATTTTTAATTAATATTTCATAGAAAACAAGTTGCTTCTCTCTAGTTGATCTGGATCATTGACCGTACTCAGAAATCAGATTTGGACCCTTGAACATGACGTCTGAGAAGTCTTGCTGGACTGAAGTTCTATTTCAATGATTGTGTTTCCATCCTCATAGCTGCTGTTGCACATAAAACACACACTTAAAAACTTTACCTCCTTCTCATCTCCAGATTCCTCCTCAGTCAGCGGGGCGTACAGGATCATGTACCCGGACGCCCCGGCAGCAGCCTTCCAGCGGACCCTCATGGTGCTGTGAGTGATATCAAACAACTCCAGGTCGTTCACCATGGGGAGGGCCACTGTGAAACATTACATGATGATCAAACTGACTGCAAAACTTTCACACCTTAAAATGCATTTTTAAGTCATTAAAACAACAAATATACAGTATATCTATATATAAATATGTGCTGCCAAAAAAGCAAAAACAACAAAACTAATGACTGGTTTATGATCCAACTGGGGATCCAGTACAGATTTATTCCATGAAAAAAGAGATGTAAAGATATAACTTAATAATAAATGTAAAGGGCGTAAAGAAAACATTTGTTTTGTGTTCATTAAATTTTCGTTTCCAACAGTCAGCGTTTCTTGTCATCTTTTATTACTTAATAGTTCTCTTGACTTATTAAAAAGCAATTTTTGCTTAGGATTTTGGCTTTTCGTTTCTTTCATTATCTGCACATTCCTTTTTTTGGGACCATGATGGCATTTTGTACAGTATGTCCTCTAAAAATATTGGAACATAAACCAAGCCTACAACAATATCTACAGCAAAGCAACTGTTTCTAAAAGTCATGTCTTCAGAAAATAAGACAAAAATGATCAAAACCCGACACAGGACATGAGATCCATCATTGTTCAGTTAATCAAGTGCACAACAGGTTTCTTGTTGGTGCTGGAATGATAAATTGCCCGATAAGTAGGCCTGTCACTACAACAAATTTTGCTGGGCGATTAATTGTCTTAGAAATTATTGCGATAAACGATAATATTGTTTGAAATTTGACAATAATTAGTAATTATTGTCAAATTTAAGAAGAACTGTTTAATTTGTTTTGCTTGTAGTACCTTTTTTAGACCACTGGATGACAGTATAAGACTGTTTGAACTGAAGGATGAATAGTGAGGGAGCAAGCAGGGTGTCTCTTTTAAGAAAAATGGGAGGGAGGTGTTTAGGAGCTTTGACAAGATGGAGGATTTTCCCTGAGGTCGGCCTGTTAGCTTAGCTTGTAGCTTAGCTGTTTTTAATGATCCAAAAACACGATTTTGGACAGATAAAACAGATTTTAAAGAGAAAGGGAGGGGTCAGTGAATGATTTTAGTTGATTTTATTTGCACTTTGTGCAAATTGATGTGATTTTAATTGCACTTTGTAGCTCTTAGAGATTTTTGTTAATGAAAAATGTGTTACAAATTAAATTCATTATTATTATTATTATTATTCATACTTATAATGGTCAATAACTGGTCAGGAAATTAGGAAAAATGCAGCCAATGTTAGTGGACCTTTAACAACAAGCAAGGCTTTTGCTCAGAACCAGTTGCACAAAAATACAAGTCTTTTTGAAAGCAAAATAAAAAGAAAAAACACAATGTATGCACAGTACTTTACAGTACATCTTTAACTATTTAACAGCTAAACACATTCTGCAAGATTACTTCGAGGTTGAATTGTGACCTATTCCTCCAACATGGAGGAATGCTCCATCATCCATCAATGAACAAAACAATGAAAGGACTGAAAATACTGCCTGACTCTGGCTTAGGTTATCACTTTAGAGCCTGGGGCGATGCTTTCAGAATTAGATCCAACCCACAAGCTACCTGTCAGTGTGTAGGATCAGGACTTGAATTCCTAAAATGCTTTGTGGCTCAAACACAGAGTCCTTTGCTGCAGTTTGACACATATCAACCAGTGGATGATTGTCTCTAAAGACAGATGCTATAATTTCAAAGCGATTAAAAAGACCAGACACGCCTTCTGTTAAGCTAAATGTAGAAACAAAATGCTTGATGGTCCTTTAAAACCAATCAGTGAGAAAAAGAAATAAAAAATCTATTCAAAAACCCATTTGGGTAAAGTTAAATTCAAGTTTTGGGGATATTTGTAGTCCTGTGAAACCACAAAGGAAAAAAAAAATCGTATTTTGCAACCACTGCAATTTGGAACCAGATGGTGTTTCAACAAGAAAGACTGAACGACAAAGCTGAGAGTAACTCAGTTCAGGATACCTGGATTCTTCGTAGAAACCCCCCCCCCCCCCCCACACACACACACACACACACAAAAGGAAGCCAAGTTTGACTTTAAGGTCATGAGAAATAGGAATAGTTTTTCTTCACATGTTGACAGAAGGTATTCAAAGCCAGCCAACTTTATCCCTCTAAAACTTTATGGAAGGACCGTTTCCCAGCTTGTCTGGAAATAAAACTGCATCTTTAAGATGGCGAGAGGCGAACGTCACTTGCTTTAAAGCATTTAATGGTTTGTCTTTGTGATGATGGAACAAATAAAAACTTACATGTGGTCGCACTTCCTCTCAGGGCCTCACTGGCCACATTGCGGTAGATGGCAAAAACAGCCACCTGGTACTCGGTCAGAGAGTTTAGGTAGTTCAGCTCCACACTGTTCACCGTCCCTTGGACCACCTGAAAGACATGTCCAACTGGCTGTTAGTCCAACCGTAGCGTCTTTAGATAACCACAGACAAAATGTTATGTGTATTTATCCATGCCCAACATGTGTACTGAGCTGCAACCGGTCATTCGAGGATGCTAAATATTAAATATCACCTGCTGCTGAAAGGCAAAGGTGGATTGCAGGATCCTAAATGCAGTTATGTTACATACTCCATGGGCAGTGGCTGAAGGTAAGGGCCTTGGCACTCTGACCCTGGCTTACCAAAGCTGGCACTTGGGACATGAAATGTAACCTCTCTGGTGGGGAAGGAGTTTGGACTTGTGCATGGAGTTGAGAAGTATCGACTAGATATAGTTGGGTTCACCTTGATGCGCAGCATGGGCTCTGGAAAGAATTTCCTTCAGAGGGGCTGGACCTTATTCCATTCTGTGGGACATCCTCAACCAGTGATGTCATCAGGAGGTGAAAGGAATATTTATCTGACCTCAATCCCACTGGCGTGTCTTCCATGGAGGAAGCGGAGTCAGGGGACTTTGTGGTTGGTCTGTCTATAACTGTGGTTGAGGTCACTAGTTGAAAAGCTATCCAGCTGTAGGGCTTTGGGGGTGGACAATCCGCCCTGGTTTCCTTAAGACTCTGGATGTTGTGGGGCTGTCTGGGTTGACACACCTTTGCAACACTGCATGGACATCAGGGGCAGTGCCACTGGCAGAGACTGGGGTGGTGGTTCCCTTCTTCAAAAAGGGAGACCAAAATGTGTGCTCCAATTAAAGGGGCATCACTTTCCTTAGCCTCCATGGTAAGGTCTATTCAGGGGTACTGGAAAAGCGTGTCTGATTGTTGGTCGAACTTCAGATCCAGGAGGAACAATGCAGGTTCTGTCCTGGCTGTGGAAAACTGGACCAACTCTCAGTAAGATCCTTGAGAGGTCATGGGAGTTTTCCCATCCAGTCTACATGTGCTTTGTGGACTTGGAGAAGGCATTTGACTGTGTTCCTTGGGGTACACTGTGGGGTGTGTCTGTGAGTATGGGATTGGGGGCCTGTTGTTATGGGTTGTTTGGTCCCTATACAAGCAGTGCAAGAGTTTGGTTCGCATTGCGGGCAGTAAATTGGACCCCTTCAAAATGGGAGTTGGACTCCACCAGGGCTGCTTGTTGTCACCAATTCTATACAAAACTTTCATGAACAGAATTTCTTAGTGCAGCCAGTGGGTGGAGGGAGTTCAGTTCAGTAAACTCAGGATTCCTTCTCTGCTATTTGCGAATGTTGTGATCCTGTTGATGTCATCATGCATTGATCTTCAGCTCTCACTGGGGCAGTTGGCAGCCGAGTGTGAAGCAGCTGGGACGAGGATCAGCACCTCCAAATCCGAGGCCATGGTCCTTAGTCAAAAAATGGTGGACTGCTCTCTTTGGGTCGAGAATGAGGTTCTGCCTCAAGATGAGGAGTTTAAGTATCTTATAGTTTTAGGATTTTCAGGATGTTCATCGGGTATACCTGACTGGGAGAAAACCCCGGGAAAGATATGCTGGAGAGACTATGTCTTTCGGTTGGCCTGGGGACACCTTAGAGTCCTCCCAGAAGAGCTGGAAGAAGGTGGCTGTGGAAAGAGATGTTTGGACCTCCCTGCTCAAGATGCTGCCACCGCGACCAGACTTTGGATCATGCGGAAGATGATGGATGGATAGATGGATGTGAGACAACAAACTTATATACCTACTTTCCAGTTACAAACTAATCAAAATTTGAATAAATATTTGAATATGCTTTAAGATTTTTTTTGTTTGTTTTAAAGACATTTGTATGTAACAGGCTGTAATGTTATTTCACAATAAAAAAAATTGCCTAAAGTAAAAAAAATAAAATAAAATAAAACTTAGGGAGGGTGTCAAATAAAACCACAAATCAAATATGTAACCATTTTTTTGTTATGACCATGTTTGTTCTATGTGTTGATGCTTTATTTGTTTCCTTTTGTTTATAGTATTTAGAACAACCACAGTTAATGGCTACAATGCAAATGTATACATTTTTGAAACTGCAGCAATGAGATTTATTTTATGAACCCCTTGAAGGCTTAATCTTTAGTACAGCTCACTTTTTTTTTATGAAATGTGCTCTAAGAATTGGAATTGTGGAGACCATAAAAGGATTGGCTGAGCTGCACAAATGAAAATGTCATCGACTTATCAAGTTTCAAGCATTGTGCGTGCCTTGCGTTCACAAATCATTACCTTCATCATAGTCAAAAACCCACAAAATAGTCATAGATAATATGCCAGAGAATTAAAAACGCCTTCTAATAATCAGTCCGCTAGAGACCAAAAATCACAAAATTGTTGATAACTGTGGTAAACTGGAAAAAAAATGAATCTTTAAAAGTAAATTTAACCACCAACTGGAGGTGGATCAAGGTAGAAATAAATGCAAATAATTTATAACGTGAACTAAAGTGATATGAAAATATCATGGAATGTGCATTTAAAATGTAAAACAAAGGAATTGACATACTTTTTCTTCTGGTTGTCCTCCACTGGCAGGGTAGTAGACAACTCGGTATTTCTCCACCTGGCCCTCTGGGTGAGTCCACGTCACACGGAAACTTCGAGCCGTAATGTCCGACGTCACAAGGTTACGAGGAGGAGAGGAGGAGGCGGGAGGAGGTGCAGGTTCTCCTCCCCCTTCAGAAAACAAAGAAAGAGCAAATTCTGCATCCATTCCAAACTTTATTCACATAAATACAAAGAGAAATGTATTTCTAGTACAATCCTGGCCCTCGAGGGCCACTATCCCGTAAATTTAGTCCTTTTCCTGCTCTTCATCATTTCTTCATGTTCTGCAGACACCTGTCAATCACTCGTTCATTCAAATCAGGTGTCAAAGCAGAAAAACATCTAAACCATGCAGGATAGTGGCCCTCTAGGACCGGGATTGGACACATCTAATCTAGACGACACAAAATATAAATTCCAATGGTCGATTCGTTATTTTAAACAGAAATTATGAATTTTTGTTGACTACAATTCAAAGTTCAAACCTTTAATCTGTTTGTCGAGTTGATCCACGCGGTCACAGATGGTTTTAGTGAGGCCTTCCACAATGTCGCTCATCACACTGAAGTCTGCCACGTTGTACACGTGAGTTTCCTCAGGAGGCGAGGCGATGGACTTCAGCTCATTCTCATCAGCGTTTTTAACACCTGAAGGAAAAAAAAAAAAAAGGACCAGACGAAGATGATGAGAGGAAACCTCAACCTGCCTGAGAAAAATACATTAAAGGTGTCTGGGATGGGTTTCTGATGCAACACAGACCAACACATGTAGGATTTCATTCACTCATATAGAAACATTTCTAACTCCAAAGTTTGACCTGTAGCTGAAAACGTAAAAAAAAAAAAACAACTCTCTCTGCTGAACAGAAAACTTTTAAAGACGACATGTTGCTTGAAAGAAAACTAACAAATATTTCATAGGTCAGGTTTTTAGATGCAGATTTCTGTGAAATAAGTTTTTTGTAGCTCATAGTCAAGAATCTGAATTCTCCAGTCCGATATGTCTGACTTGCGTCTACTGCAGGTGAGATGATGACTACGCATTACTACTCCAATAAAACACAAATAAAAAAAGAAAACAACATATTTAATTTTAATATTTAACAGAATATGTGAAAACCTTCATATTTTTCTTATTAACAGAAAACCTTTGCTTGAAGTGGCCGAGCTGCACATTATTTTTAGTTTGTTACGAAGCAAAACAAACTTTAGGTTGCTTGCTATTCTAAAACAAATTGCTCCAGTTTTTCTGTAAATTCTCTAAATGTATAGTGGTGAGACATACCGATGGCAAACAGTTCTATCCCAGCGCTCTTCAGGCTTTGCGCAGGAGGAATCACATCATCCTGAGACTTCCCATCAGTGATGAGGATTCCTATTTTTGGGACACCGGGCCTGGAGCCCGACTCTGCTTTGAAACTGTTCTCCTGGATAAAAGTCAGAGCCAGACCTGGAAAGAGAGGACAAAATAAGACACGGACACAGAAGTCTATTACAAAAATTAATTTGTACTAAAAAGAGTGAAGTATGCATACATTTGGTAAAATGAGACTTTTGATTATTATTATTTGTTTTAATTTATAAGCACCAATAGGCAGAAACTTTTGCATTTCTATAGGGTGATTGATTTAATTAAAAACTTGCAAAATTTAAATGAAAAACAAATAAAAATGGAAATAATAATAATAATAATAATAAAAACTAGAGAAATAGAATTTCCTTCGAAAATGCAATGTGAACGCTAATTGCAGAAGAACTTGCTGAAAAACAGCTGAAATTAGCTAAAAAAAACATGATGAAAGTTAGCTTAAACAGAAGAACGGGCTTAAATTAGCAGAAGAAACACAAAGAACACGTCTACTGAATTAGGATAAAATAAACAGAAATGAGTACAAAATGTGAAAATTAGCTGAAAAAAAAAAGGCTGAAATTAGTAAAACAATGGCTGAAAAGGCAGAAAAAAATCACAAACTACCAGAAGGAGGTGGGAAGAGCTAAAATGAGCCACAGAAAATGTGGAATTAGTTAAAAAAGTTAAAATTAGCATACAGTAGCTATATCGTAGCTGAAACTAGCAGAAAAATTAAAGGAAAATAAGCTGAAATTAGCAGAAATTATTTAATTAGGCTGAAAATAGCAAAAATTATCACAATAACCTGAATTTATCTAAAAACAGCTGAAATTAGCTGAAACATGCTAGAATGGTAGCTGAACAAGTAAGGAAAAAAAAGTGGAAATTCTCTGAAAAAAGTGGAAATTCTCTGAAAAAAGCTGAAGTTAGCATAAACTAGGGCAAAAGTAGCTAAAAAAAAGGGCAGAAAGAGTAAAATTACCAGAAGGAAGTGGAGAGAGCATATTTTTTTGCAGAATTAGGCTGAAAACAGTTTAAATGAGTGCAAAAAATGCGAAATTAGCTGAAATAGCTAAAATTAGCAACAAAATCCCCAACCCAGCTAAATAGCAGATGAGATTGCAGAAAATGCTGAAACTTGCACAAATTAGCTGAAAGAGGCATAACAAGCTGAAATTAGCAAAAAGAAGTTAGAGGAAGCACACAGATGAAGTTAGCAGAAAGAATCTGAAAGAAGCACAAAACAGCTGAACAAAGCTTCAGTTTGCAGAAGGAAGCTGAAAGAAGCTGAAGCAGAACAAAATGTGAAAGGAGCAGTAAAAGGTTGTAAACAGATGTAAAGATTTGAAAGATGTAAAATGAGCTCAATTTATTTTCTATGAGAAAAATAAAAGGCAAAAAAGGCTAAATATATGAAAAAGCTACAGATGCACCAATAGCTAAAGTCACAGCAGAATTGTCCTGAAAGAGCCGAACGTTTTGATTTATGGTTTGTTGAAATAACTTGAAAACAGCGGTATGAGAATTGCGCCAAATAACGTACAGAAGAAAAGTGGATCACAATAGTGTGAGTCCTTCATAAACGTTCACATATAATAATTTGCATAACAAACAATGAAACATCTATTTTTGTTGTTATCTACCTGAATGATTGAGCTTACAAAACTTAAACTATTTTGGTCTTTCCAAATGAGCATTTAGCCCCTAGAATATTATATAATATTGCTACTCTGAGATGACAGCAGACTATTGTTCCTCCGTCAATCAACCACCAAAACTATGAGAACCCAGTTGACAGAAGTAAAGTTTTAAAGCACACTCTGAGACTACAGCAACTTGGCAGAGAGCAGATTGCTGCTCGCTGTCGACTTCCTGTGGCAGATCGGCAGCGAATAAAGGAAACTGTTTCTAAAAAGGACAAAGAATAAAGATACAATGAGGCACAGGTGAGGTTTGATGAAAAATTGTGTTCAGTTACAAAAGCAACAGATGTTGCTGCTCGACAAAGTTGCTGCCTCCTCTACAGTCTGAATAATAAAGCGAGTTAACTGGTTTCAGCATTTATTCTGTTCGTAAGGCAGATCATTTATTAAAACAAGTATGTCCAGATTAAACTTATTTGTAATAATGAGCATGAAAAAGATGCTTATTAAATAAAATGGTTCAAATTATTAGAAAATTTTAATTTGTGCTCCAAATCAAAAATTTAGCTAGATTAATAAAATCTAGCTTGAACACTGAGAGATGGGACTTTGCACAAATGACTGACTAATTATTTAATAACTGAACAAGCAGAAAAG
>JARVGS010064433.1:0-11818 GCA_031762315.1 Hypsolebias antenori
CATCCATCCATCCATCCATCCATCCATCCATCCATCCATCCATCCATCCATCCATCCATCCATCCATCCTTTCATTCAATATTATCTGTACCCACTTATTCTGTTTTGAGTCTTGGGCGTCACTGGTGCCCACGTCCAGCTATCACTGTACGAGACAGCCATTCACTCTCTCACTCACACCTAGGGACAATTTAAAGTTATCACTCAGACTAACATTCATGTTTTTGGTCTGTGGGAGGAAACCGGAGTACCCGGAGAAAACTCACGCATTCATAGATAGAACACGCAAACTCCACCCAGAAAGGCCCCCGGCTGGTATTTGAACCAGGATAATCTGCTCGCTGAGAGGCAGCAGCTCTACCAACTGCACCACCGTGCTGCCCTTAAATAAGTCTAGTCCAAAAAAAAAAAACAAAAAAAATCACAGTTTGTGTGAATACTGCATTATAAAGGTATTTATTACTTTATCAGCAAAACTGTTTTGATTTTTTCCTGGAGCAACCCAATTCTGCAATGGCAGTGCTGCTGCTTTTCCTAAAAACTGCTGCCAGATTTTACAGTATGAAAATAACTATCATGCAAAACTGATAGCAATGAAAGTGTTTACAAACGGGTCTTTTGAATGAACCGCTTTCAATCTTTTGTGAACGGAGTTATTTACAACAGCGATAATCCACTTTGTTCTTAGTCCTGCAAAACCTAGCCATTAGCTCAGAAATCCAGTCAGATGTAAAGTCCGCCTCTCCAAACAGACCATTGAAAGAACTATCTACAACAAGTAACATACTAACTGTTCACTTTTTTTTCCCAGTGCTCTACTTTGAAAATATCTGAACTTGCACTTCAAGGGTTTGATTCTGCTGTTGTGCATCAATAGGAACCCTTTAAAAACCTTTACCGAGAGTCAACCAATATTCTCTGACCCACTGCTTGCCTTAACGTCTGCATTCTATTTCAACTTTTCCAATTACAGTTTTAAAGTTTAAAAGTATTATCTGCCTATTTGCTTACTCTTTGGCTTATTCAAGCCCACTGCTGCTGTGCGCATCATACAGAGCTCTCTCTCTGCCATGCATTTTCACATTTAGCACACTCATGCCCAGCCTAAACCACATTAGAAAATAGATATGACAATTTCACACATATAGCGTTTTCCTTTGCCTCACTCTGATTCACCTGTGGCCAAGCAATCTTCCACAAGTAAGCAAAATAATAAGTAATTACCATAATGTTTGAATAAAAAAAGCGGTTTTAAAATTTCTTTTTTTTTTTTTTTTTTTTTGAATGGAAGCAGGAGTGTTGGAGGGTGGAGGGTGTCGAGGGGAGGAGAAATATTTGATTAATCTTCTTAACACGTTTCATGTGCAGATTCTTTGAGTTAATTTCAAGGACCATGCCTAAAGGAGATTACCTCCCCATGCTCCTGCACATTTGCTCATGAGTGATTTTGTTTATTCATGTTTTATATTATAATGCTTCTCCGTGCCGTCTACAGCCGCAGAACCACCGGCAAAAATGCAAT
Organism: Hypsolebias antenori; assembly: GCA_031762315.1. Taxonomy (NCBI): domain Eukaryota; kingdom Metazoa; phylum Chordata; class Actinopteri; order Cyprinodontiformes; family Rivulidae; genus Hypsolebias; species Hypsolebias antenori. The sequence goes on from JARVGS010064433.1 coordinate 1,523, forward strand.
TTATTTCCCGCACTGCACACGATGGAGACAGCTGATAATGTCACCAGGAAATATGAAGACTGCTGGGATGGGACCAAACAGCCCACTATTTATGTGCGGAATACAAACAGTTTTTTTGTGTATGTGTGGGTGGGTTCTCCTAACCCACATTAGACGCGTCTACTTAAAAAGGTGCTTTTTTTTGTTGTATTGTGTCATTCAAATTTAATGTACAATTTGAGCACTTTGTTATGGAACACCAAAATACTCAAAATTAAATAAATAAACCAAACATTATGTAATTTTCATTCATTCAACCTTTATTTAGACAGGTTAATCTCACAATAAAGGTTGAATGAATGAAAATTTAATTTTATAGTTTTGTTTTGCTTATTTATTTCATAATGACTCTTTTCAGCAGAATGGCTTCAGCTGTCCATCAACATCAGTGGGTTGGACCTTCACGCCCATTGGCTGATTTGTCACATCCATTAGTTTCCCCGAATACCTGCTCACTGGTACAGCTAGCAATAGCAGCTAGCAGCGACTTGCGAGGATCACGTTTGATTTTTGGCAGCCCGTCACTTCTTGTCACGACACTTGTATCTTCTGAGAACGTGATCCTCTCAGTTTGATCTGCTAAAGTTACCTGAGCTGCACGAAGTTCATGCAACTCTGCCATCCTTCATGACTGTTGACCTAGCAAGTCGCTGCCAGCGGCTATGCTAGCTGTACCAGTAAAGGATTAGCCAATGGGTGTGCAGGTCCATCCCACTGACGTTGATTGACAGCTGAAGTCATTCTCCCGAAGAGTCATTATGAAATAAATAAAGCTATCATATGAAATAAAAGAATAAAAATGAAAAATGTCATAATAATGAGATTCAATACATATTTCATAATGCCTTATTTATTTATTTAATGTGGAGCATTTTGGTGTTCCATACTCTGTGGGCTTTTCTTTAGATATTTTGACCGACATATCAATCATCTGCAGCTGTAGTAACATGCATCGTTATAGAAAGTCATGAAAAAAGGTCAAAGATGTGTTCAGGTTCTTAGAGGTTGCAGATTACACTTCTGCACAGTCACCAATCACACTTATCATCAGCAGCTTATTCAAAGCTCATCCCAGGCAGCCTGCGTGCCTCCTTCATATTAAACCCCATCCGCAGCGTGTTGTCATGACATATATGGCACGGCCCACTCATTTTTCATTGATGCAACTCAGTTATGAACATGCATCACCGTGTCTTTCATCACTCCTGCTAATGTGAATTTATTTATTCCTCTGGCAGTGATGGGGGTGGACTGACACAACTGTTTACAGTGACTCCTTTGCTCCCTCCAGATGACGAGGACGAAGATGACGACCAGCACTCTTTGCCCGAGCAGACAGCCTGGACGACAGGATTTATGGGCGAGCCGTGCCCATCCTCCCCACAAAACGCATTGTCTCCGCGCGGATCGTTCAGCCTGTCCTTGCTTTATCGATCTCGTTCCTCACAAGTTCACAACTTCCGCGTTCTTGGTGCTTCACTTGACAGGGCCGAGATTTAGCGAAGGGATGAGGTCAGATAGAGGAAGAGAGATGAAGGGAAAGGGGAGAGGAAGAGGAAAGAAAGGAGAATGAGTCAAAGTAAATGAGGAAAAAAGAAGTAGGCGGAGAAATCAAGAGCGGCAGCAGGAGAATGAAAGCGAAGAAGAAAAAAGAAAATAGCTCCTTGGGGGGAACGCAGGTCTAGTCCAGATTGGACAAGATTGATAATTGTGTGTAAAAGTCTGCAGAATTAGTCCATGGCGCTGTTGAAATTCACTGGGAGACACATCCAGCAGCTCTTGGATGCGTTCGCATCAATCCTGGCACACTTGCTTTGCAGTGCAGAACTCACACACACATGCACACACACACACACACACACACACAGACACTCATATACTGTAAGTGTTTGACTCTGAAGTGGTCAGAGAACAACTGCTGCACAGTCAATCCAAACATCGCTGAGTCTTACTTCAGCACTTGTTCCATCAAGCGATTTTTTTGCTTTTAGCACTTTTAATTCTGCCGAGACAAATCTCTTAAACTTTCTTGGCGTGTACAAAATGTGTGCACACATGTGTGAAAACGTACTGACAGGCACACATTGTGACATGCAGTACGGTACGTCTGAACGGTTAACCTCTTTGTGGTCCTTTGGCCACTTTGATGCTTTGGATTTTCCTTCGTTCTGACACTGCTGGCCTACAGAGCCCTTGGAGGAGAGCAATGTTCACATCGCCCACGGGGAGTGCGCTGAAAGCAACGGAGACAACGTGCATACAGCTAAAGTTTTATAATGTTTATGTCAGACCTTGTTGAAACTAATTGCTTTGACAGGTTTAGTGCTGCTTGTGTCTGCTGCAGATTGAAGGTGGCTCGAACTTCATGCTATTTTGAGCTCCTCTTTGCATTTATGTAATGTACTATACATTTGTTCTGCTAACGCGTACACAATTCATTGTTAATGGCTTCTCTGGTGCATCATTAAAAAAATCCACCATCAGAGCATTCATAGAGCCGCTCCTCATCTTTTTTGCTTTTTAATTCAGACTAAACAAACAAAAAAAACAAAACAAAACATCAGAATGACTAAAGATCAGAGTCTATCTCTATTTGATTACTTCTATGCCTTTTTAAAAAAGACTCACAAATAGAGCTGGAGCGAGCAAAATGCAAGCAGACGTGCTATTCTTTTCAAAATAAGCAGTAAAAAGAGGGTATGGAATATCTGATTGAAGTGCTGAACAGGAAAATGAAATGTGGCTGTGTGCTGTCAGCATGGAAACCTTTGATAATGAGACTTTTTTATTTCCTTTACTGAAGTCAGTGAATGTAGCGCACACACAGAGCAATACACACGGGAGAGGAGTCGAGAGATTTGGGCTGCGTGATCCAAAAATAAAATAGGTCATCAAATTACCCCAGTGATTGTGTCTACCTGCCCAATTATGATTGATCTTTGCAAGAGAAAACAAAGTGCTGTGTTTTATTTGCATGTTAAAAGATGCCCCGCACCCCTCTTTCTCTATCCTCCCGCACTATAATTATCTCAAATGTGAAATGCTATTTAGGTATTCATAATTTATTTCTGTGTGTGTGGGGAGGACACAATAGACAAGCCCTGAACGCTCCGCCAAACCTCAGACTTTTTTTTTTTTTTGTTAATTGAAAATCTCATTTGCATGAGCAGAAAATCAAACACTCATTTCCACACACGAGATTATTGGGAAGATAACTGCTGGTGTTTGTTGTTTCATATTTGATCTGAGCATTTCCACCTAATTACTAAATGCTGCAAAATAGAGCGAGAGTGTAACCTCCAAGCTTATGCTCAGGTTTTGGGTTTCGGTTCAGATGCCTCTCTGCATTTTCTGTTTCCCAAAGTCCATGTGCGCTCAGGCGGGTGTTTACTCTTTGCACAGCCCTGGTGTGGTCATATCAGAGAGACGGGGATTGTATTGCTGTGCAGCAGCATCGCTGTGGGTCTTCCAGCTTCACGAACACCAGCGCCGGCCCAGCTGGATGCCATGTAGGTAAGCAGATGCATTAAGGCGACTGTAGCAGTCAGAGCCGATGATCAGAGGTGCCCCGTTTCACCCCTTTACAAACAACCCCATGTATTCCAGCTCCTCTTCTCACCAGCACACACACATGCACACTGACAACCCAGTGTATTCCAGGAGGACACCATTACAGACCAGGCCTCAGCCTCTGCTTCATGCTTGAAGCTCATTAATGCAACACCCCCAAACATGGGCGGACATCGGGAGATTTACACCTCTCCTGCTTATCCTCCCTTTACTTTTCCCCCACAAATAGCCACCAAACCTTTGATTAATGACATTTATTTACCAATCTGGACCACAGATGAAACTGGTTTCAGTGTTGCTATAGAAAGTCTACACATTTCTGTCTTATATATAAAAAATGATCAAAGGGTAAATTTTAACGAGACCATAACCAGTGAGGTGAGATGTTGCAGAATGCATTCAAGGCTAATTGAGAAGCTCACATGCTGCATGATGAATCTGTCGTATTGATGAGAACCCAGAGACTGAGAAAAGCAGAATCAGCCTCCAATATAATTGAAAAGGTTTATTTAAGTGAAGTTAAAGTGAATGTACACAGTGAAGGGAAAGTTTCTGGAAGCAGATGTTAGGCAGCAGATAGTAAAGTCTGATTCGTGGTTTCTTACGGTTTGTTTCGTTAATGGCAGCAGAAAGAGAAGGCAGGGGGTTTTCCAAACATGAAGGTCCAGGAGAGTAGAAGGCGAGTGGTGGACGGCGCAGGTGCAGCTAAGGAAGGAGCATCACATGTGTGTACCACCAGGTAGGTGGTCCAGGATGGTCAGGTTCAGAACAACAAGTCTCTTGAAACACGAAATCAAAACACAATGACCTTTTAAATTTGTTCAGTCTCAAACTTGTATTAAACACTGACAAAACCAAAGGGATGTTGTTTTCAAACAGGAAGTCGGTCCCAGCAGTTCGTCCCTCGATTTTGCCTTTGAATGGTGTTCCTATTGAGTTTATCGATTCTTATAGATACTTGGGTATCTTGGTCAATTCACATCTCTCTTTTAAGCTCCACGTCCAAATTGTAAAGAAACTGAAAGTTAAACTGGGTTTCCTTTTCAGAAACAGATCCCGTTTAACTCTGAATGCTAGGAAACATCTTGCATCTGTGACTTTCCTTCCCTCCATTGATTACGGTGACATCATTTACATGAACGCTCCTACAAGCACCCTGCAGATGTTAATGCTGTCTATTTTGGTGCAGTAAGATTCATAAGTGGCTGTAAACTACTGTACCTACCACTGCACCCTACTTCTTGGTCTGCTGCCTTCATACATTTCCTCCTACATGTCTCTGCGTGAGTGTAGCTACAGCGTGCGCTCTCAGGACATCATTACCTGCAGTGTTCCTTCAGTGTGGACTGAACTAGGCAAAAGGGCCTTCTCTTATTCCACTCCTGTTTTCTGGAACACCTTGCAAAAAAGATCTGAAGCGCTCGACCTTGACCTTTCTAAGTGGCTTCAAACAACTGCTAAGTTCATGGGAAAAACCAGTGCAGACATGTTCCCGTTTTTAGTTTTCTACATTGCCTTACATTGTAGCTGTTTGATTTTCTTTCATTTATTGTTCCCAATGTATATGCTTTCTTTTATGATTGTCTACTGTAGTCATGTTTTTTTTGTTAAAAACAGGTCTATAGTGTAAATGAGCTTGTGAGGCTCAATGAGACTAACCTGTTTAAATAAAGGTTGAATGAATGAAAACAAGGTAAGTACTTCAGCATGAAGTACACTGAAAGGCTGGCAGCACATGCACCAGTAGGAAGGATAATGCTCCAACTGAGGACTGGAGCTCATCTCTGAAGCCTTTTGTAGTCCTGGAGCCAATCAGGAGAATGACCTCCAGCTGTGGCTGCTTGCTAGCGCCACCCTTGCACTCAGGATCCTGAAGGAAACTCCTGAAACCCCTACAGAAACAACCACATCAGAAAATTATTGTGATGCTTTTTTTTTCTCCTATGCATTATCTAAATTATTTGTTTTCAATAGATACATTTTCCCTCACTACTACACAAGTCCTAACGCTTAATATTTCAATTGCTTGCTGCCTGCTGAACCTGTTACACAAAGCCTTCAGAATTATTTCTTTTTTTTTATAAAATCATTTGATTTGGACCATGTTACCCATCACATATATTGGAGCAGTTCAAACTTTCAAGTTTGTGGTGATCAAGAATTAATCTTCATATGTTACTAAGAAAACAGTCTCTGGGGATGATTAGATAGAAATAGAAATATGTGTTGTTTTTTTATTGCTAAGGTGAATGCTTATGATTTCCAATCTACGCCCCATCAGTTCATGGACACATCTGTGTAAAATCCAGACACCCCCATGAACCGAATCGTACACAGCTCCTCTGTGACAGCTTTACATTTGACGACCTCTATTCAGCAGCTAGAAAAGGACAACCGTCAAATTGAATGACACAAGGTATATTTTATTTCTCCGTGCACCTGACCTAAGCATTTTGCCTCAGAAATATGTGCTATGTATTTTCATCTAGGGCTCCAGCGCAGGTAATTGAAAAGCATTGCTCAGTGTAGCGTATGCGCTCAGACATGCGATGAGGCCACCATTACGGTTCAGCATGGCCTGGAAGGATGAAGGAATGGGAGCAGAGAAGGGTCGTGTGCTATGGTAGCAATTTTAGATTAACAAGACCCGAACTCCTTCAAAGTCAGTGGGCAAAGTTGATATGGCATCAGAAATAGCAAAACTATAAACATATACAGTGCCATGACTAACGTGTTTTTGTTTGTTTGCTTTGTTTTAGTTAAAAGCAACAGTATATTCTTACTTTTAGTCATAGCTTGTGTTCAAAATGTAGATGTAGTCATGTCATCTTAATGTGCAGAAGCTCGTGCTAAGTTGCTAGAAACATTGTGTCATTATCCATCCATCCATTATCTTTTACCCGCTTCTTCCATTTTGGGCCACGGGGGTCGCCAGTGCCTATGTCCAGCAATCACTGTGCGAGGGGCGGGGTGCACCCTAGACAGGTCTCCAGTCCATCACAGGGACACATAGAGACAAACGAGACAAATATTCACTCTCTCACTCACACCTAGAGACAATGCATGTTTTTTTTTGGTCTGGGGAGGAAACTGAAGTACCTGGAGAAAACCCATGCTTGCACAGAGAGAACATGCAAACTCCACCCAGAAAGGCCCCCGGCCGGGAGTTGAACCGGTGACCAACAGCTCTACCAACTGCGCCACCATGCCCCACATAAAGCATCAATTTTAAATCAATAAAGTGATATCATTGGTTAATAAGACGTCGCTGAATATTTGAACCCTTTTTAATTAGTGTGCTGGTGGTACTACTGATAACACTGGATCAATTGACATGATTGGCACTCTTATTTAATTAGCAAAACAGCAAGATTCAAATCTATAGATGTGTTCATGTTTATTTTCTCACTAGATTCCAATTTAAAATAATTTTTGAGACACACTTATGATTTAAACCCCTGAGTTTGGTAAAATATACCTACCTTAATGCCTGGAAAAGAATGGGAGACAATTGAGTTGCAATTCCATAACTAACAAAAAATGACCTGACATAACTAGCAACTGTTTATCACTTGGTTTTCTGCTTTTCTTTATTGACTGTTGACAAAAATAAAATAAAATAAAATAAAATAAACAATTATTGATGTTATTGATGTGTACTAGTTATGAAGAGTTCCAGGTTTAAGATCTCAAACCCTGTTCAGAGACAAGTCACTAAAACATGCAGTTTAACTTAACAAGAAGCTTGAATTTAAACTTGGTTTTATTCTTTTTCTTATTAAATATTTTGCTTAACTCGATTATGATTCTGACTGTGAAACCCCATTGACTAAAACATACTGTTTTGCAAATCCTGACGATTATTCAGACTCTGTTTTTTTTTTTTTTTAAAGCTTTGTAGTAGCTATAGTGGAAACACTATTCGGATCAAATTGATCTATGTTCAGTGTCTCGTGCCCAAGTGCACAGAACATACAGATATTAAATCTTTTTTCCTTTAGTTTTTAAAAAGCCTTTCCATGGAGTGTGCCGTAAATGAAGAGGGAGGGTGAATTCTCTGTGTGCTATGTAATAAGCATATAATTAAACTCCTCTGACAATTACATCATGCATTATCAGACAAAGTCAGATCCATTATTTCTCTCGATCAATGGCTAGGCCACAACTGGCCTTCTACTCTGACCACACCAGGGACTGACAGCAAAGCAGCTTGGGCTTCTTAGCTGTGTTTGCAGGATGAATAAGTGCTGTTAGTGACATCCAATACCAAGGGTTTGAATGGAGAGAGGGAAGAGGGCTGGCTACTTAATGCTAGGTAAAAAGGAAGAAGGAAATGGGATTTAGTAATGATGAGGACAGTAAGTAGGTGGTGCAGCTACTTGCTGAAGCTCTGGAGTGTAATGATGAGTCACCGTAGCGTGAATTAGAGTGTGGTCCTTTTATTCCTCGGCAGTATCGAAGATTGCCATCCATAATAACGAAATCTTCAAAGAATACTGAGGTCGACCAAAGGCTAGCTCAGCGCTGAGTTGCATAATGATTATGAATTAAATATCAGAGGAACTTCCATCCGAGCATGCAAGCTCAGAGAGATACTTTTAAACTCTGGCCACATCAACAATTCATATGTGGGATATTTCAAAGTTGGCTCTTTCATGCTGTAAAGATGGTGCAAGTAATAAAGCTGCTCTATAGCTTCAAAGTCAGATCAAGTCAAGAATTTTACTCAAATAGATCATTTACTGTTATCCCATATTCACTTGCATCACTGGCAGGGCAGCACCCCCCCATGCAGGTCATCTGCCAATAAAATATAAGAAGCATAATTTTTGATCAGTCGGCCAAATCTCTTTTTTGCCTGTCAGTGTGGTTTGACTGGAACCGCAGGGTTTGTGAATAGATTAAATCAGCCCCACCTCACCCTGCCTCCATCTGCTTTCCCTTCATCCTTCCCTTTCTCTCTTACCCTGCCCTTTTCTCATCTCCTCCCCTGCTCTTCCATCCATTTTGTCCTTCTCCTTTCTCCATACGCTATTGCTCCTTTCCACAAAAATGATTATATTACACATCCAGGGAGCATGCATTAGCTCAGAACACGCTCTTTCTTCTCCTTCTCTTGCTCTTATTCACTCCCTATCCTTCCAGGAATAGGCTGAGGCAATGTTATTTCAGATTATACAGTTGTTAAAACTCATTTTAAGCTAACAACGGGACATCAAAAGCGGTGAACCTTGCACAGAGGGAGAGGAGGAGGTGTTGATGGAGTTTTGGGGCAGGTGAGAAATGGAGAGGGGCTGTGAAGAAAAGTCCTGATCAGATGGAAAGAGAAGATTAGAGAGGGAATTATTAATGGGGCCAAGGGCCCTTCGGAGCGGGAGATTTGTTTGGAGGACGGGCACAAAAGTGGATGTAGGATAATCAACAACAAAAAAAAGTGCTCTTTCTCCTCTGGTAGAATGTGAAACTGGAAGATATGAGGATTAAAAGAATGTATCATTTCAATCAGGTGATAATACAAGAAGACTCATGAGATTTAAAAAAGTACAGTAAAATGATGAATGAGAACTTACAATGTTCATCCAATGGCTGAAATGAGCTGGAACTAATATACCTTATAGCCACAGTCATTTATAGAAATAAAAATATCTCTTTTTTTGTCTCTGTGTGCTTTCCAGAAGCAAGCAGGACACCCCAAAGGGAGTTTGAGTGATTGATGTCCTGGTCTCATGCTGATTGACTTCACGGTTGCATACCCTGGAAGAAGAGATGGGGTACATTGTAAAAGGGCAATCACAGCCACACTGTACATACTCCATTTCTCCGTCCCCCTCCCTATGGGTCAGTCCACCAACTTTCTACGCACCTTGTAGATTGAGTGGTCTAAAGGCTGCAAGGTTCTCCACAAAAGCCGTGACTCCTTGCATGAGAATGTGTCTCTGGTTTTGAGTCTGATGGGGCAAATTTAAGGGTCATTTGGTCTTGAACCTGACTTTCCCAAGAGATCTATATGAATATTGTGTTTTGATAATATATGTTTTTGTTTTGTGTATGAGGTCCCAGATTTCAGCACCAATTTGTCGGCTGTCAGACCACGGCACCCTTCTGGTTCTCTTTTTTCCTTAGGTCGAGAGGAAACTCACACGAACGCAATAAAATCAAGAGAGGTAAATTATTTTTACCTTTTAATGTAGGTAAGGCAGGGAAAATTATAAGTTTGGCGCTGAGGCGTCCGTCTGACCCATCACAACCCGGAAACAGAAGCCCCATGTACCAGAACTCCCCAGCTTATATTGGCCCTTGGCTTCGCCTTCACGTCCAGGTGAGCACGGCAGTGGGGTGACTATGTGTGACCTCATAGGGTGATGTGCAAATTTAAGTGTTGGAACCATTGGTGTAGTCTACATTTATGTAGTGGGTATACCGCGCTAAAGTTAGTTTTATGTTGGACGTTGGACACCGTTGAAGCCATGGAGCGCAAATGTCCAACGTCTAACGTAAAGCTAACTTTGCCGATAGACAACGATAGATTGTTACGTAAGCGTTTAACTGCCGTTTAGCATTTCAATGACACGTACCTAATGATATATCATGCATCATTGGGCACTTTTAAGTGGGTATACTGAAATTCTTAAGCTTTTCTAGTGGGTATACTCCATATGCCTGCGTATCACATAGACTACACCACTG